>JAECUM010007035.1:0-87561 GCA_016617855.1 Megalonaias nervosa | reverse complement strand
TGTTTACAAAACGTCTCAACCAAGGTGAGCTAAAACACTGATAACGTAATACCTTTTACATTTTACTCAGGTCAAAACAGAGAAGGGAATTTTCTGAAAATAGTCAAATCCCGTGAAAATTATCATTACAATAAAATGTAATGAAACAAAAATAAAATAAAAAAGAATTTAAAACTAACACACAAGTAATTAAATTACATATACGTAACAATAGTTACTGAACTTGTTCAAACAGGATAGATTTTAAGCTCGCTCCTGGATTCCGTGATCCTTGCAGACCACACGCATGTGATTGGTTCGAACGTGATAACTACGGAGACTTCCATCAGTGATCATGGAACCAACTTCGAAGTCAGAGGAATAACTGTTGAGGTCAGTTGTACTTTAGAAGAAATGTTTGGATTTACGAAGAAGTGATTTGTTTTATAGATTACGTGCTTTTGTAAAAATAACATGTTTGTTTCAGCTGTTTAATGATGGTGTGATTATACGGCATGCAAAAAGCTTGCTGCACGCTTCGAAATCTTGTTAAAACATGTATTCCAATATAAAGGGTAACGCTTTGGCCTACTGATAAACCACGGTTTAAAATATGAGATAGCAGTTACTAGTTCATTGCGAATATTTAATCAATGACTTGAAGCTAGTGTGTTCTCTGCACAGTGCAAGCAAACCGATTTATAAGAAAGGAGACAAAATATTAGCATCAAAATATACTCAAGTTTTCTATGTTTTTGTGAGTCTAAGGTTTGTGGAAGAATTCTATTCAAACAACTATTTGCTTTGTGCACGAAAATGATCTGTTGTAAAATTGCAAATCTGGATTTCTTGTAAATTATTCAGCAACTCTTGAACAAACTGAACCCTAACATAAAATATGTTCTCCTCGTGATGCAACAAAATGGCCCGTTTAACGTTCATTGATGTCAGTAATATCTTTGACCGAGTAGAGATAAGTAGGTTAGTATATAAACTTGAAAAATATGGAATTGCAGGTAATCTTATATCAGGGATCGAAAGCTACTTAACGAATTAGTACCAGAGAGGTTTCTTATTTACATGATTTATATCGACAGTATTTGCCATTGTCTTTAACATACAGGTGTGATACAACATGGTTATTGTCAAGTAGGCCAACGCGACTTGAAACTCAGAACAAATATTTGTACAAATAATGCTTCGAGACTGTAATCAGCTCAGTGATAACAGCTCAAATAAGCAAGGTTAATAGTTACATTAAGTGTATGAAGACTGGACCTCTTTCACCTATTAGCACTAATATCTACAATCTTAATTCATTAATCCCTGGAGATTTTTGTCATTTTCGCCTGAATGGGAGTAGGAAACGCATTTTTGGGGCTACTTCTGAATACATCTAAATACATCTGCTTCCAAAAGATTTTCGTTTGGCTGATTGTGTGTTAGAAACGTCGTTTTTCATTGGCTATTTCGCTCGCACATGTGCAGAAGGGTAAAAGTTAGAGATATGGGGGGGGGGGCTTGTTGCACCCATCATTTGTGTCCTGGCTACTTTTACTCCAAAACCCCAACTTCTCCTACTTTTTGCAAAGGTTCTCCTGTCTGTATGCAGTTCAGACCAGTTTGCCTTAGAGCTCAGGCCAAAAGGTCTAAACTCCGGACACAAAATCCGATTCCGACAACAGGCTAATTTTTGGTGTAAAAAGAAATCGGGTCTCAAAAAATAGGTTTTTCCCTCTGCATTTTGTAATGCGAGTAGAAAATCCAGATTATTTGGCACCACTGCAGAGCTACATCTGTCTACTTTTCTGTAATATCACCCACTTTGGAGTCTCTTAAACGACCTTGACGCTACAGAGCTCGGAAGTAGGATACTACCTCCTGACTCATAAACGTGGCGCCAGGGGTTAATGAGTTAAAAGACTGTAGATTCATTTCTGGTAGCTTGCTACTTGTCAAATCCCCACACATTACACTCCCAGATTAGTTCTCCCTATACGGTTAGGAATAAAAAAAAAACAATCCATTTTCCTATTCCTGAGGAGACTGTAGCCAAGGAGATGCCCAGAAATTATATTTTGTCAGAACTTATAATGCCTGAGGACAGTCGGCATAACATGTTGTATCATGAACTAAACCAAAATATTACACACAGGTAGCACCGCAAGGATAAAATGAGTATGTATGTATGTATGTATGTATGTATGTATGTATGTATGTATGTATGTATGTATGTACATTTGTGTGTATATGTGTGCACACACGAAATAAGCAAAACTAAACGCAATCCCAATTATCAATACACCCATCATGTCCATAGCTACGCATGCCACACCCCTGTTTAGTTTCACTGCAAAATGCTTCGTTTTACACGCACGTACATCCAGAACAGTTGGCTACTGATGACGCTTGGGTTTTGATCCAAGTTTCCACTACAGGTTGCTGACCGGGTCAGGCGCAAAGACGCAAGCAAAGGCTTTCTTTTTCAAATGTAGTTCCATAGGATGGATGGGTATAGCATTTACAACCATCATCAGTAAGAGTAATCTTGCAGTGTGTTCTGGAAAACAGTTTGTTTATATCTTCATGATTCATTTATTTATTTGTTTATCGATAGAAAATTGAGTATATGGAAATGTATTTTCGATATAAAATGTTCGTGGGCCTTTCTGACATCAGTGCTAGATTATATAATGATGTTTCTGACATATAATGTTGAGCTTCTTACGTTTATTTAAATTCTGCTGCATTGGATACAAAGAACGCTGATGATCAGTCACTCGTCAGCCGTCTCCCCAAAATCTACATTGCAATTTTATGATTTTATACAGGTAAAATTAGTATGAAAATGAACAAAGCACGTTAGATGGGGGGATATATACAGGTAACTTCACTGCACTTTTTCCATTACATTATTAGCGTTATATATATATATATATATATATATATATATATATATATATATATATATATATATATATATATATATATGTATATATATATATATATATATATACGTTAGTCGAAGTGCGTTAACTTCTTTTACGAAAGGGGAGTAACTTATTGTTTCTGTATTCATATCTATATAATGCGTACGGCACCGTCTCCATTCATCTATTTCAGTCCTGTCCGAACATATGCTGGTGGATTTCCTGCCAATTTTCAGGCTGCAGAAGTAATATTTCAATGCATACGATACAAGTTTGTTGATGTACTAAAGTCTGCACAAAATAAAGCACAGAGCGGACTCAGCGGAAAATAGAGGATGCATTGCTATGTTACGTTTATTAAAATGAACACAGTTCTCAACAGAAGGTCGCTCACAAAATGTGTAAGAGTAATGTGAGAATTAAAGAGGCGTTTTCACATTGATGGCAAAACCATCAAACAGCAACGTACTTGTAGCCATGTGCAATGTGTATGTTTACGACTGACTCCTCGAAAATTCCAATATCTATTCCAGAACGGTTAAAATAGAGGCTATGGGTCATGGTTTACAAGAAAATGCTACCTTGCTATTATAGCAAGGTACAGTATCACACTTATGCATTCTTCCATTGCGATATGCTACTGGTATTTGATTGTAGGATCAATATGTGTATCCCCTTTACCTGTTGGACTTCGGAATGGTGTCTGGGGGTGTTGATATTTTTCATTTACTACATTATAATTAGTTGAGATTGAAGTCTAAAAATCTCATGCATGCAGATAGACAAAATACTCCAAACACAAACATACTAATACATACATGTACATATGTGTGTACGCTTACTATTTAAGGAAATGTATGGATGTCTGGATAAACAGTTATGAAGATTTAGGTAACAAAATGACCGATGCTGAAATGTAGAAAGTGCATACGCTCTTTCTATAAAATAAGGCACAGTCCAGATATATTTTAACTTACTATAAAATGATAAAATAATATATCCAAGACTAACTTGGATATCCCACGTTTAATCCACCGAACTCCTGCTTAGAGATATAAACGTAATCTTACCTGAATTGCTTCATTTAAGAACTAACTTGAAAAACATGAAGGTTGCAGAGGCCATCAAAATACTGATTGTGTCACAATAAAGGGAACATGTTTTTGGATTGAAATCGCTCTACTCTAAAGCTTGTTAAACTGTTAAAGGTACTAATATCTTCATTGTTAATTAGCAATGCATTCATGACAATCAATGGATGGTACAAATGAGAAGGAAAGTGCAACACAACTTGTTTTTGTCTTTTCGGGATTCCCGATGCAGCTAAAAGTGTTGAAAAAAGACGATTGTTTGAGATTTTGATTGAGAATCCGACAAATGGAAATCAATGCTAAGAACATACAAACACAGTAACAGCAAGATGGTGTGTGCCAGACTCTTTTGTAAAAAATCTTTTCATTGCATCCCAAAATTCCAAAGAAGGCCTTCTATGTGATGTTGTGCCAATAAATATACAAAGAATCAACTTCTAAATCAAACTCAAGGAAAAGATCGAAGTGCAAGAAACGACAACATACAAAGAAGGGGGGGGGGCGGTAATTATTTTTTAAACGTCTACCTTTTATTATTTCATTTCAAAAGCATATTGCTGAAAGTTGGGGTTCATGAACTTTCGTATCGTAATGATTATGATTCGAAGGCTAACTTGTATAAATATAGCACTTGCTTTAGAATATGTTCAGTTTCCGGGAAGGATGCTATATTGTGACCATCCGCCATGAGCTATACTAGTTTAATTACAAGAATAAATCTGAAAATCTTAAGTGAGCGGAAAATGTAACATAATGACCATCGCTAAATAAAAGTGAAAATACATCATTGGCGCCGTGCTGAAGCTTTTTTTTAAAATTTATTTCTTTGAATATCCTTCATAGAGTGTTTAAATTATTTTATTGAATAATGTCGAGTAATCCTGACTAATCGGCTTGACGTTTATGTGATTAGTAATTGTAGTCCAAATTTATTCGTACACGATGTCATTACAATCCTATGTGTGCGTTCGTGTGTGAAAGTAAAATTAAGACAAAGTACCATAACGTGATTTCACTGAAGTATTTCTGTTCAGCATGGTGCCTGAAAATAGTTGTGGATCTGAAGCACAAGCACTGTTTAAACGTTATGGCAACCAACATGTATTTGCAAGGACATAAGTCATAGAAGTGTGAGAGTAAGCTGATGTACGCATAATTTATTGATGTTAGCGAACATCTTCAGCGGTGGTTGAGGAGTTGGAGTGCTGGACTACGATAAGAGGGTTGCTGTTCAGAATCCGGCCTACCCCTACCCAATCAGCTATGACGACCGTGGTGTCACCCTGAAAAAGTGGACAAAGCACTTTCCCCCATTTGTCTCTGCACTAACTAAAGTACAAGTTATACAGACCGTGTATGCGTTCAGTACCGACTATTCAGTAATGGGTGTAGTGGTTTATAAATTTGATTGCACGTACCTTTAAAGGGTGATTATTCACTTTTTTCAATGTTGATATATCCATATTTCTTTCTTAAAGTGATTATATTTGCACACTCTGAGATATACATACATGAAAAATCAATGTTGAAGTATGTGGACATTTTTGGACGACATCAATCTAAAGGTGTAATCCAGTACGAACCTAACTGAATGTTGCACGCTGTGATAATATTACGAAACAGGTGCGAGTTGAATAAAATTTCGTATTGCGCTGTTATTCGACGTCCTCTTTATTTGACCCAGTTTTGTGCCTGGCCACGATTGTCAGAGTCCATAACGATGAATAATTTTAGTCTGGAAGTCTTTTGATGATAATTACGGTACAGAACATTGAGCAATGAGGATTTAAAAGACTTAGGTTAAACTAAATTAGCATTAAAAATTGAGAACAATGAATATTTTATTTAATTTTGGTAAATGTTCCTACATGACCACTTTGACATATACTATAATCTCTGACGCACTAACGTATCTTTGAACAGCAATAAAAATCGTTCAAAGACGGTTAAAATGTTATTATAATGTAAAGTTCTAGACTGGAACTTTAAACATTCTCTCTCTCTCTCTCTCTCTCTCTCTCTCTCTCTCTCTCTCTCTCTCTCTCTCTCAAACACAGGAATACACCAATGTACAAATATACACTGCGCATATAATTAATTTACTACTTCTGGAATACTGCATATCAACGTAAATAGTGATCGTCTTTAATCGATACATAATATTTTGTTCTTACTAATACTTTCATGGAAGGAAACTTCCACAATTGCCGATGATTGTAGATTGTGTACCAAACTAATTTCATACCGGAGTAACTGTCCCAACTCAAACCTATCAATACGTGAGCCGTCGGTATTCGGCTTTAAGTGAGTTACATTTCTGGTGCCAAACTCAGAACATGTGGAAACAACATACCAGAAGCGGTCGAGAAAACAACATTTGGCATTACTCAGTGGCGTAGCTTGGGAAGGGTAAGGGGGGGGACAGTTGTCCCCGGGCGCCATGTGCCAGGGGCGCCAAAATGAGGAAAATACAACTATTCGTTATCTCAGATGTACTCGAAGTGGGCGCCAAGTTTATGATTTGTCCCGGGCGCTAAATACCGGAGGCGCCAAGTTTATGTTTTGTCCCCGGGCGCTAAGTACCCTCGCTACGCCACTGGTATTACTTTATCCATCCGTATGATCTGTAAAATCCAGAGATCGTGTGCAAATTTCATGGATGTCTATAAAGCGAATAGCATTCGTGTTATACTGGCCGAAACCTGAAAACTCGATACCAAGAGACAACAGAGTTTCGACGCTGAAGGTCACCACGTGGTGCAAAAGTAGAACTCTAGAACGACTGTTAAAAACAGACCCGGAATTTCGACACATAGACAAAGACTACGATGTGTTGGACATTGAAGCTTCGAATCCTCCCGACAGTTTATTTAAAGGAAGAACCAGTTCTACACAATTGCTATAAGAAGACGAATCCCATAGAGAGCAAATAAATGATATCAATGTATGTTCGTTGTACCCTTGGGTCTGTAAACATGCATTATTTCCAACAGGTTACGCCTAAATTGTGACAATACGCATCACACTGGGACACATGTTCCACTACGAAAACTTGATCAAATGCACAGTTCATCCACTGGCGGGTTGTACCATCATGTGTTTCCTCATCACTGCAACGGACAAATAAAATGTTTGATTTATGTCGTTCATGTACTGAAATGTAAATCAACACGAACGGGGATGTCTTGGATTACCAGAAACGTGTCTTGACAGGAACGTAAGTGAGCGTAGAATTGTTTCATGCTCTTTATTTTTGTGTTATGTATATTTAATTTGCATTATTTGTTAGTTTGCTTTTTGGGGTGGGGTTTTTCAAATACATTATATGCCATGGATAATAGTATTTGTACTTGACCTTGTCCAAAATCAAGTTTATATTACTACTTACTAGAGATACTGATGTTGTTTTTATTTTGTAAACAAATAGTACATAGTTAATATAGGAGTGTGGGTTAATTATTAGGATAATTATCAATAGAAGTAAACAATTTATTAGGGTCTGGGTCATGGTTATTGGAATTCCCACATAAAAACTCCTAGCCTACCTGATGTTTACCACATTCTATATAATTTTAGTGACAGATTGTTCTAGATTGGAAAACGCCATTAAAACATAGTATTTTCAGAACATGCTCATTGTGACCTGGGCCAAGTAGAGGACTTTATAAGCTTGTTTATCTAAAACTTATTCATTCATGCTTTAAGATCTATAGGCAGAATCAGTCTTATTGTTGTATTCAGTATTTGAATTGGGCTAGATAAATTTATTTATTATTATCATTCTCTGGAATTACACAGTGCTCAATAATATTAGTGGTCAGAGACATTGATTTGGAATTATAGTGAATTCAAATAAGGTCATCTTGGATTATATTATTATGATTCATCAGAATACTGCTGTCATATCACCACATCACAGGCTGCTAAAGGTACGTTAACACTTTCAACCTTGGATCTAATTTCCAACACAACCGGAATTTAATTATAACTTTATTCATTAGATCTTGTCAACTTAGAACTTATTGGACTACTTTGGGATTTAATTCGCAATATTGTGAGTTCTTTCTTTAAATTTTCACTTTGTACTGTAGGGAAATAAATTACTTTTTTAACTTTCCAAAACTCGTTGGTTTTCGCTCTTTTCAATTACTTAAAGACCATAGACTTTAAACTCATAATGAAGAACACCAATCATGCAACGGAACTGTCGAGGACTTAAAACAAATTACAATGATATTCTGCTACTTTTAATTGAAAATGGTCCTGCAGACAAACCATAAAGAACTGGACAAAATCACACATAAAAATTATTCCTTTTTTAACACCTACTCTCATGATGTTGACAGGGCTGGTAGCAGGGTGGATCACCTTGGTCTACTGTTTTGCGGGGAGTACACGACAGTGGGGTGGGCCGTAAAAACATTTTTGTATCGAGCGCTCCCCCCGGGAGGAGGCCACTTTCCGTGTGAAGTATGCCACGTTGCTGTTTGAGGAAAAACACATTTATGTGTCCTAATTAGTGGCCTGGAGCAACGATGGGAACATTAGTAGGAACCTTCCAAACTGAATGCGAAAAATAAGTTAGAGGAAAGGTCATGTTAGAGTTATCAAACTATATGTATATAATGCCACTCTCATCGATCATTTAAAGACAACGCAAATGCATCTGCGGAGTGTTCTACGATATTAGTAATAGGAAGAAAGGAAATGGAAAATAATCACTCATGGAAAATAATTATGTAATGGCATTACTGACGATCTGGTTGATGTTTATTTTCAACAGACGATACATTATTATCTCCTTTATTGCTTTAGTTCATTTATTTATCAAGGTCTTAGTTTACTTGATTACAGGTTAGTTGTAGATTTATGTGCCGATGTCGACCAGAGACAGAGTATTTATCATCCATCGATAACCCAACATATAATTAATGGTTATTAAAACTCGCTAGATCTCGATGACATGCGTAACAAGATAGACTCACGGTTCAGTCATAAGGCCAAAATTATTTTAGAAATGTCATTTTGAGACTCTGAGACGTAAGTGACTTTATAATGGTCCAAAGACTGGCGTGAGTACTGCATCAATTTTACATCTTCTAGATCCGGATAAAAAGTACTTTCTCAGAATAAAATGTATAGCTGGCGGAAGGGATGATGAGTGGGTTACAAGCTTGACCCAGAGCTGGTGGAACGACGTCACGGGATGATGAGTGGGTTACAGGAGACAAGCTTGACACAGTGCGGGTGGAACGACGTCACGGTGCGTGTCTTGTCACGCTAACGTCTCATGCTCCCACTGGGGTTCTGACCGGTATTGACAGTATCTACTATAACAATGCATACCCGGTTACTGCTGTGATATGTGGAGCTTTCTGATCAACAACCCCGACGAGAACTTACTAGCCCCGATGAAAACAGGTAGAATTAACTGTGTGGCAGCACGTGTGACCGAGCATTTTACAAATTCCCTACAAGATTTGGTTTGACTGATTAACGATGTGCGACGATATTCCAATGGAAAAACAGTGTTAGAAAAAGAAAACGGTGTTAAATTCCATTACGTTATTTCGTTAGAACGGTTACTGAAGACGCCAATTACTATCACAACGATGACAGGTAAAGTTATTCACGATACAGGAAAGAATCGACATAGAAAATATGATAACATTGGGGTAACCATAAAACTTATTGAGTATAATGCTCATGGATGGTCGGTCGATTTACAATTTCCTTTCAACCACGATGTTACATTTTACTACGGCTATGGTTACGTCGCAATCGCGAAGGTGATCAAGAACGACCCTGTGTCTCTGTGGCTTCTTTGATGCGAGTTTCATCCAGGATCTGATTTTGATCAGTTTCTGCTTCCAAACGGTGACTGTTGCACAACAGAGCACTTTCATGACAAATTAAAATCAATGGCACACAGGTACAAGAATGACCCAGACGTCATTGACGAGTTGACAAGAAATTCATTCACAGACACATCAGTGATTTTTTAACACGGAAACTTAATAAATGGTAACCAATATCAAAATGTTTTTTGGAGGACGTCCAACGATTTTGTGTGGAGTATGGTTATGGCGGACGTTGGAACACCTATTACAATTCGAATGATGATATTTCTGTTTATATGGCTGCGTCTATCCGGGCAAGCTTTCTTGGAGTGCGCACCATACGACTTGGTCGTCCAACACACGAACTTAACAGAGTTTCAATAAATGGCCCACTTCAGACATGATCTGACTGGGTTGGCTGAAATTAACATATTTCAGTTTTCCCCTGATGTTTATCCGGTTATTCCGGCGTGGTTTGGAGGACATTTTGTTAAATATCTACTCGGTGAAAGATACACATGGTTGGACAACTAATTCTTTTGCTGAGGTTTATGTTGGACAAGCACATTTTAACCGAGTTAACAATGATGTACAGGCCACAGAAACAACTTTGGCGTCCTGAACTATCTCCTGGTGCATCTCGTAAAGACATTTCCTTCATCAAGGATATTGGGCGCAGAATAAAAGGAAAACTGAACACATGGGCATCCGCATACTGTAAACCTGTAAACAATAGACTTGTCTTCTATCAGGCTGAACTAGATTTTATCATCGACGATACAATACTTGCCGGTTCATGCATTTCTAAGGCACGTGTTAAACTCAACAGATAATCTCGTACAACGATGGGAATCTCCGCAGTATACTCATCTGAGGTGATCAAGGCTCATGTATGTCAGCATCAACTTGTTATTTATGAGTAACAGATTTCTAACAACCGCGGTCAGAGTTACAACTAATTCATCTTAAATTAACCGAAAATATATAAGAATTTGAAAAATATTTAATATTCTCGCTGAGTGAAACCGAATACGGTTCAGTATCTACTTCAGATGAATTTGTTCCATACGGGGCCTGGAGAATTAAACAGGAAATTATATGAGCCCCTAGCTGCTATGAACAATATCAGGAACAACATTATTTTTCGGGTAAGTCTCTTTACACGAATTCAAAAGCTCCCTCTGCAAATAGTCTAGTTGCACGTTACAGACTCGTGTATCTGAACGGGGGAGGTGTTCTGTAAAACAACGTGCGTCATCAACTTGTATAAAAACTTCGTTGATGACTCAAACCTCATCGTGTTAACCCACACGCATAAACTTGCGTCCGACATGAGATAACGACAAGATACCTCACTAACTTTTCATAGTTTTTTCACGTGGAAAGGAGACTCCGAATGGGATCCTACATGTATGGGAAACAAGTATACCCATCAACTTCGGACGAAATATGTGCCGTAACTGCTGACACGTCAAAAAAAATTTTATTATGATTGAGCACCGATCATTATTGCAAAATCGTAAGCGGAGATCAAGGTAAGTGTCCAACGTGGATCATTATGAGGAAGTTCTAGACGATTATCGGGCCAACATGATGCGCTGCCTGAGTTAAAATTATAAATGCGACTAAAATCTATCCAGAAACAATGTCAAAAAATGTGTAAGGCGATCCCGGAAACCTCGGCAGGTGTCTTTCTTGCCAACTGCCCCCCCCCCCACATCATCGTGGTCACACGAAAACATGTTCGTGACACTCTTCAGCATGAATTATTGAAACTTCATTAAGAAAAATGTCCTAGAAAAGATGTCCCACTCGTATACAGAGCGGTGGATCCTCAGAGGCAGAACATCAACGTGCCGATAGCAGGAACGAAAACAATTCTCAAGCTTGTACTTAACGATATAGTCAATGTGCCGTTGTGTGAGGCCGAAGATTCTACGAGCATTGATTTGTATCTATGGTATCTTGGATACGCAATCACCGTTCATTCATCACAAGGATTAACCATAAAGAACCTACAGCGTGTCTCAATCATTGAAGATCGAATAGAATGAACATAGTATATCTTGCTGTGTTGCAGGTCTATTACAACTCTCCCGGGTTGCACTTGATGGTACACTCAACGGCGCCATTGCTGTTGGTTAGCAGCAAAGTAAACTTTTCTCGACATCTTCCATAGAACATTCGCACCGTGGATTAAATCATCGATTTGGATAGACAACAAGACAATCATTGCAAACTATGTCATTACCCAGCTGGTGATTCTAGACAATGTACCGTATATAGTATTGATAATCAACAAGGTCATCATCGTGGTAACATCATTCTGACGTGCCTTTAGCTTAACCGACAGCGGGATGCTAGCGACCTTGCCGCCTCGAGGGCGGTAACTGTGTATCCTCTGGTATCACATGCAATTCCTCACGGAAAAACCTACGTGTGGGTGGTGGCACTTCAGGATAATAAATCGACTGAGCGTCGAAGCGAAGGGCCACGTGTAAAATTGTATGCATGGTCAAACTAAAGATAGGATCAGAAGCTTGTCTTGTTCCACCTTCTAGTTCTCCAGGTGCGTATAGATATCTTATTACAGCGCGTCTGAAGCCTCTCATTATTGGTTTTTAAAAAAAACAGTGACTGTAAAACGACATACTGGTGTTACTATTTTATTGCCATTATTTTTCAACGCGATCACGCGTGTAACTTCATTGTTCAACGCGGCTACGACCTAGGGAAGTCTTCCTACCCATTTTCGTTATCGTGTACTGGAACCCTTGAGTTGCATCAACATTTCCTGCGCGTATTGAGGTCCAAATAATGGTTCCGCGAGTATACGGTTATATCGTTAAACGATTGCTTGATTGCAACGAACAGCAGCATGGCCCTGGTGAATTTCAACCCCATTACTCTTCATCAACGTGTTTACTTCTCCTAGAAATTATCGGCCTGGATCAGCCTGAAGCAGACTTGGCTAACCAAATGGTCCACCGCGTATATGCGCCCGAATGCGTCTAGGACATCGGTTCAGCTTCCTTGTAGTGACTGGCTATATCTACGATAATGAACGCGTATTTGCATGTGCCATGGTGCGGCAGAAACACGACGACAACCTGTTGAACTTCGTTGGGTGTTCTGATATCAATTTCGTCGACTAGGAATTTTTGGGGGCGCCATTAGGAAATTTGCCATAATGCTTGTTGCGTCGACCAATCAGCGCCAACATTTTTATCAACGCGGGCGGCAGTTGCTAATTTGCTGATAGCTGCATTGCCTTTCCGATAACCACTGGGACTGTAATAAATTGATTCCATTATGATAGTACTACAATTCCGGTATAACTAATCCAACTGTCCTTCGACAATTATTTCATCATTGTCCCACTAATACATTTGCCTGCATCACGCTTGTTATTAACCATCGTGTAAGCCTTCCCGTATAGTTAGTGAACTGACTGTATTTAGCTCGTCCATAAGACCACGGTCAGCAATGTGTAGCGCCTGTACATGGTTGTTCCTAAATGAGAAATCATAACGAAAACCTGCACGGTCCATCTCGTGAACTGGATTCTTGCCTGGACTCTGATTATCGTAATCTAGTCGTATATCCAGTCGAGTCCCTGGGCCACAGTAATTAAACCAAGTAAATGTTTCTTTCCTGGGTGTTTCGCCTACTGCGGTTATGGAACCACCTGACTCCTTCACGACGATGTTATATCACCACCATGTGTTTTACCCGCCGACATAAATTTGTTTCTTCACGCCACATCGCCCACACACCCCTGTCGATACGGGCTGTTTAGTTTTCGTGGTGACTACATGTGCGTCTACTATTTCCTTGTAACTCTTGCATCTCAACAATGTAAACGTAGGGGCATTTTATATCACTATGGCAGCAGTAGTCAATTCATTGATGCCATTGTTAACGGACGCTTAACGACGGAAGACACGCAGATATCAGGATCATAACTTAGGTTCAATAGGTCTTATGGCCAGGCTAATTCAAAACTAGTGAGGTTTGAGAACGCGTAGGAAACCTAAAGAACTACCAACTCGCACATTCTCACTGTGAATGTATTAGAAAAAGCCACATATTTAACTGTTTACGGTCGCGTCAGAGAAATTTTCTTACGTCCATGAAGAACAAAAAGACGAGCGAAAAAGCATTAAGAAAATAGAACATAAAGAAAACGAAACAAAACACAAACCAAAACAAAACCTATATAATTGCCTTGGCTTACGTTTGTTTTGCATGCGATGCAATGTAAGAACAGTTGTATGCTCACCATGCCACCATGCTCACATTTAATTATTTCATCGTCAAGCATTTCCCGTATCTAATAATAAGCTATCTAATATTGAGGATGCTTCTTGCGTTTATAGTCGCATCACTTACATCTGCGATAAACAGATTAGCGCTTTTTCGTTTATTTTATTTTTTCTCATAAACACACTTTATAGAATTATCATAAGATACTTTACGTATATTATATTGTTATAATTCGTGTTGACATTTACTTTTTTAGGTTTTGATCTTCCTCGTACATTTGTGCAATAATTTTTGTATTTTTCAAACAATTACCTTTAGTTGGCACCATAATGCCACTGTTGTTCTGAAATGCCGCGAGGTGGTATTACAAGCATACAAACAAATCTTTCTCGTTTGCTGGTTTTATAATTTGTACCTGTGCTACATTTCCATTCACATGCAAACTATGATAAACATGAAGCAGGTAAATAGATAAACAAGTAGTAATATTGATGCCAAGGAAGAGCCGTTTATATTATTTATACTTGTGTAAATGCTCCTAATGTATAATACAATAGGAAATTAAACCAACAGAATGCATGTATAAATGTAGGGAAATATGGGGTATTTCTCTTCATAGTGACAAAGATCTTCATCATCATTATTCCATCTACGGAGTCTTCAGTGCTCCTAAAAAAAGACGATATAGAGATGGAAGAATGGACAAATGTAAGAATGTAAGTACATAGAGTCAGACAGATGAGCAGACAGAAACGCATGTAGTGGAAAGCATTGAGATCGAATCTACACCTTTGGCAATGGTAAACAAACTAAAGTAACACTAATGCAAAAAATTTATTGCATTTGATATTTACATAGAGCACTATTACACAAACTAGCTCTATAATTATCGATAACGAAATTTGATTATACTAATATTTGAATATTTCTTTTTAAATTGTTTGCCACCAAATAATCATTATGGTGTTACTTGCATATGGTGTGCTTGGGACCAATTTTAATTCTCATTCTTTATTTCCTTTTTTACTTCAAGTTGTTAAAAAGAAACAACATTTAGGAAAAACAAAAACCTAGCACGTAGTGTGTAGTGTTTGACTGGTCCTTCCTTAATGTCAGTATTATTGAAGGAATTACCCAACTAAGAAACCAAAGTAAACCTTTATCCCTTTCATCCATAAAGATTATCAACAACAGCAAATCATTTAGATTTCTTGTGCGATTTTATTAGCTTAAAGCTACTTTCTCGTACCGTACTTTATTTTGTATTTGAAGTATGCATTCTTTCTCTCCGCTTTAATTATGATGTAACGTAATTTGCTAAAAGTCCACAATAAAGTTTAAACATTTTATATTTGAGACACATTTATGTATTTTTTTATATAGGTAACTTTTGTGTATAAAAAGTATTAAACGTAGTTATTCAAATTACAAAGATATACCATCAAATTTCTATTTATTTCGTCAAATATACATTGATCCTCTTTCTCTAAAGAGCCGCATAACCTTCGCTTCATGTAGTCCAGATTATTTCTCCGCTTTTATCACGATGAAACTTAAAATTCGAATGATGGTTATATCGTTGTTTGCTAAAATTCCACAGTAAAAGTCAAACTTTCTGTTTTGATCCATTCATATATTTTAATTTTTACCTCCAGGAAGTTTTTTGTATAGAAGGGGTCGCACAAAGTTGTTTCAATTACCAAGATATCCTTCCAAATTTCCATTTAATTCAATACACAGTGATCCTCTTTCTCAAAATTGCCGTATAACTTCCGTTTCCTGTATTCCAGAATATTTATCTTAATCTTTTCCAGGAAACGTTGGCTGGAAAGTTCTCTATTGGGATTGCCGCACATTAATTTTAAGATCTTGGGAAAATAGCAAATAAAAACACTTGAAAATATATTTACAATTATATCCAACTCTTGGAAGCGATCAAAACTCACTAGAAGCATTATAGAGACCAGTAATACAAAAAGGATAACTGCAAATCCAGCAAGTGTTTTGAAGACTTCTCTTCCTTGTGGTTTCGAACGCTCAACAATAAAGTTAAATAATTGTGTAGGGATTCCTTTCAAGCCATCGTATTCATGTACAAAATGTTTGGTAGCATCAGAAGATTTCGTTTGAATGCTTTCACATATATCGATCGTGCTTTTTAGAATCGTCCTGTACTGTGATGCAAATGTAGCTAGACCGTCATATAAGTAATAGATAACCATGAAAGTCATATTTAGGTAACCATACGATTGTTTGAGGTAATGAAACATGCCAGTGTAGGTGAACAGACAAAGCTAACAGACAAAATTAAATGTATCAATGAAAATCAAACACAGAATGTACCAGGGATATAAAACAAACACAGAGACTATAACTGCAATGGCGGTCACAAAGAACCGGGGAATCCTTCTTCCTGAATTAAAACTACGAATTGCATCCTTACAACCACAGTAATATGTTTTTAAGAGAACATAGAAGAAGCCAATCATCGGGATGCCATAGAAAAGAGCGATAAGCATAATTTCGAGTAGACAAACAAGACAATATTGACACTTTGTTACTATGACTATAGGAATGAGAAACCTGTGATGTCGAAGTTTCCAATATATGCCAACAAGCCACCTTTGTCTTCCTATAACATACCATGATTTCCAAAATTGCTTATTTACTAGTGTTAGAAGACGTCCAATCAAAAGCTTTTTGAGTTTGATATAACCTCTTTCTTTTTCGATCTTTCCGCAACAGAATTTCTCAATCATGTTTATGTCTAGGAACAGGACCGATATTGATATAGATCCATCGTTTGGGGTGTATTTCAGCAAAAACTTGCTTAGATCATTTGGAACACATGCGTACAACGCCGTTGTCAGAATATATAAACTTAGCGCTACCACAAGTCCACCGAAGACAGGCAAACAATTGTCACGTGAATTCTTGTACCCAGCAACCGATAAGAGGGAACCCATAGGTACCCTTTCTTGACACTTTTAGCAATATATGGATGATGATAGAAATTTCCCAGACATACTTGCACTGCCACAAATGCTAACGTAAAAAATGTGAACAGAATTCGTACCACCCTTGATGCAAATATTCTGTTTAAACGGCAAACGAAAATAATTGGCTTACAAAGTACTGATGACAGTGAGATGAGCCAAGTCTCGTTGACAAAGGTAATATTGTCCAGGTCAACTTCCACATTCGAAGACTGCGATGACTCCTCTTGTGAACCGCCCTCGGCTGTCTCCATATCATCTGCTATTTCGCATTCTGCCTTGTCTTTGAGTGTCCTATTCCTGGAATAAATGCCATTCAGTTTCTGCAAAAACTCCATTAGTAGTGGGGTAGAGAACAAAAAGAGTACAAACCCTAAATAGTAAGGAATATCCCACCACAATATGTCATATAATATGTCTTGAATTCACAGTCTTCCTTAT
The DNA here is from genome assembly GCA_016617855.1 of Megalonaias nervosa. Taxonomy (NCBI): domain Eukaryota; kingdom Metazoa; phylum Mollusca; class Bivalvia; order Unionida; family Unionidae; genus Megalonaias; species Megalonaias nervosa. Next base: position 70,018 of record JAECUM010007035.1, on the reverse strand, counting down.
CTGTATCATCATTCGTTCTAAGCGAACAGTAATTTAGTCCAATGAACTATACGGGACAAATCATATACTTGCAAACATTTTGCATAGTCATGTTTTTGTTGACATACATTTTGTAACACCAGTAATTCTGATGATAGTTTTCTTTCGGGTCGTCTGTTGGCTTTATATATTGTGTCATGTTGTTGCGTGCATGAGCAATCATTTTATCGTAGTGAGTTTGACCTACTATCAGTTCATCGCGATTACACGGAAAATGGATATTTATTTTGAATTAAGTATTTGGGATGAGGAGTGCTAGGAATCCAAGTGACCAAATATCATAACCAACCGGCCAATGTAAAAACATATTTCCGCCATTTTCGCCCTTGTGAGTCTAAAGCCAGACGTTTGGTTCTATAACATTTTGTGTGCCGTTAAAAGTCGACTTTTCTACAGTTAAGTTCAAGGCAAGAAAGCTACACTTCTTTTTCACTACCTTACGTACAAACATCTTTGCGTCATCTTCGTCAACCTCTAGGAAACAATTATTGGAATGATTGTCCAATGCCATATTTTCAGTTAAAACTGTTCTTTTCTCTGCGTTGGTATGGAGCACTTGTTCTATGTCTGCAGTCATGTAAGGCTCGTATTTTGTTCCAAAAATGTCTGCATGACCATGTGCTCCATTTTCGCTGATGGAAGCGGCAGTGACTCTAGTGTTCAGTACTTCCGTGACTTTAAATTGTCCTTTGATTTCCGATGGATTACCTTGACTAAAGGGCACTTGCGATTCCCCCTGTATAGCTGCTAAACAAGTGAGTACGAAGACAAGTAACGTCTGCAAAATGATGGTAATGAACTCTATTTGTTTTTCCTTATCTGTCGATCGCCTGAATGAGAGAAAAGTATGAAGTTTTATTCAGCTAAAAATTCTTAACATCCTATTTAGAAACATACAAACCAAAACTGTATGACCTTCAGCAATATGTCCGTGCTATTTTGTCTAAGTGGTTAAAGGGGAGATAGTTATAATTACTAATAAATCAATACAGACTATGGCAGTATCCACATGGAAAATCCATGAGAAATTGAAACATAACTAGTTGTATTCACACCATTAATTCCATCGGCTATGTCAGGCTTTTATATATATATATATATATATATATATATATATATATATATATATATATATATATATATATATATATATACACACACACAAAGTATGTGCGTGTGTGTGTGTGTGTGTGTGTGTTTAATTAAATTTTTTAATAATCTAAATAGATCTTTTTATATTTTAGTGGTAAATTTTGGGAACAATCACACCATCTGACAAGTCAATATTTCCTATTGACACATGTAAATACTTACAAGTTTAACACAGGCTTAGGGACGCCATGTAGTATACATGAAGTATCAACTTGGAGAGTAGACTTTAATAAAGACAGGCAGACACATGCATTCAGATAAACAAATATACACAAACGTCAAAGAATTATATTATTATCAAAAAATATTTCCTCTTAGAAATGACCTTTTCGAATGCAAGTTTTGTCGAGTAAAGGAAATATACTTCAAGCTTGAATAAGCCATGTTCATCTTTATTTCTAATGCAATTTCATCTGTAAATTAGGTTTGGCTGGTACTATATTGCATTTTGCCGCACAACGCTTAGGTGAACAAGCGTAAAAATAGTGCATATATTTTTCGGGGAAGGGTGCGGTTATTTTTGTATCCTTCATTCGTGCTTAAGCAGAGTACTCCACTCTTTCTTAAACCCATTTGCCCATGCAACCGTCAATGAACAAACCTAAAAACCCTCCAGGGTCCTAATTGTGTTTCACCTATGTGTCCTATGATTCTGGGACTTCATCATCAACATAAACTCGAGAGCTAAAAGTCATGTGAATACTTGTACATTCATCCCATTTTTATTGAACCCAAATCGATGTAAAGCTTTAAGCAATTACATCTTTGATCAATTCGATAATCAATAAACTTGGACCACGTTTTACGAGTCATGGCCATTTTTTCCTAAAAAATATATACATCAGAACGGTTTCTTAGTAATAAGGTATTCTAATATCGCTTCAACCAAATGAGTTACAGTTTCATCTGCACAAGATTGTAAATTCAATCATCGGTAGATTATTATCCTTATTCAAGAGTTTTGATCCCTGAATTTCTTACAACCGAAAGCTTGGACGTTTTTTCAATACTACATTTCATTCAATTGTCTGTCTATCTCTTTACGATTAGCGTGCTGTTTTAAGTAATGACTCATGATTGTCGTATAAGGGGTTAACTTATAAAATACTCTGGTAGAACCTAGTTTGATTTTAATAGCTATATTTACTACTAAGGTTCATTTATAGGGTGTCCGATCAGTTCAATAAACCACTAATTTTGACAATTTGATGCAAAGAGATTGTCCTTCAGCGACTTAAAATGCATCAATGAATTGTGAATATTGACGCAATTACATTTTAATAAGTCGTAAAATGTTTAATTGAACTTTAATAAATTGCAAGATGAAACACGACTTTGACATGTTTTGTAGCGATACTGCTCCAGATTGACTTACCTCGTACACGTGATGCAAGCAATTAACATACTGATCTAAGGAGGCAAGGGACATATAAATAAATTAATTAAATGAAGGATGATTGCTACGTTAGCTAGTATATGCAGGTACAGATAAAGTCAGTTTCTTATCTGATAGTAATATAAATCAAGCAATCACGCAAGTACTGAGTGAGATGTAAGATATCACCGCATCTTGATACTTTGTACTTCGAGTGTATGATTTGTTTATCTATGTAATTATTTTTGTTTATTTTGATCGGCTTCGAAATTTTTATCCTAGTGCAAAAGGACTTTGACACACAGTTTGTGTTATCTATTTATAGTAACTATATTTGAGCTCATCTTTCATGCGGCTTTGGAATCATTCAAATTCGTTCTTTCGATTTCCCACATATTTTAATTTATAAGGTTTTGTTTCGTTGCTGACTTATGCTTTCAGAAAGACATTATCAGGGGACTCATATCTCCTATTACCAACCACATGACCTCTGTGGATCTGCAGCTTATCACATCCAGACAAATATTGAAGGTTTCAGTTTCGTTTCTTGTTTCAATATATTGTATTCATCTATTAAGTTGATACCATGAATTGGACAAAGCACGGAAACTGGAGTGTAGGACATGTAAGCTCAATCCAAACTATTGGGATCCCAAAACAGGGTGTTGCTCCGTGGCGCACGAAACTTAACACACTTTCCTACTCTAAAGTTATATTAATCTCAAGCTGCTTGTAGGATAAGAAAACTTAGTTTGCCTTCGTGAATGACAATGTATCTTCCAAATAATCTTCCATCTCTTTGCCTTCACTCATCGTTAAATTACTGCCATGTTGTACTTGACTAGGATGGTCGATCTGACAAACATAACAACACTTGTCTGGACAGGAGCATGGAGTATTTTACCTATGTTTATAAAAGCAGGATATTAAATGTTCATGTTATGGCCATCGTGATTCTATTTTTATTTCTTCTTATTTTGGTTCAATCTCCTTTGCTACGTATGTAATATTGTACCTGTGTCTGCTCTTACTCCTGTTCTTGAATGTTTATGTCCATTGCTTCGTGTGTCATTATTTTTAACAGTCCATGATAACTTCTCTAAGAATGTTGATTTCAAGGGTATAGTCTGCGAACAATTCTCCAGAGCTACAACAAACTGAAGCTCCATACAGAAATGTTCCGATTTGATACAGTAGAAAGTCCCTCGACACTGACTTGAACGGGGGTGAAATCATGTCCACAAACAATACCCTTCTGCATAGTAGTTATGCGGTATGCTGTGTGTATTATTAACCCTAAGTAAAATCGCAAGTAATTATTCTGGGTAAGTTAGACTCGAATCCTAATCCATGAAATAATAGCCACGATGCAACAAAATCATAGATCGTCAGGGTATTATTTTGAAGCAAATGACGATAATAGTGTGTGGCATTAGGAATGATGCAGTACGAATGATTCAAATGACACTCTTCAAACTGCATGTCATGAAATTTATTAAGTTTAGCACCAAAGTGTGTGCCAAATGTTCAAATTTAAACTTGGGATCATATTTACTTCTGCTGGAAGTAAGGTCTATTAGCGTTACTTTTTTAAGTTACTCGATGAAATTTCTAATTTCTACATTTGGATAAAACAGCGTAAAATCACTTTACAAAAATAAACCAATTCTTGCTTATAGAAGACCCAAGAATTTGCAAGATTTTTTAATTAGAACTAAACAAACAGAAAAGAAAAAAATACAGTTTTCGTCATCTAACTGTAATAGACACCGGTGCTCTCAATGTGCAAACATAAGAGAAAGTACTTCTTTCAGTAGCGCTAATACAAAAGAGGTATTTTCTCTACGTTATAACACTAACTGCGTATCAACTGATGTGATTTATTTGATAACCTGCAAACAATGTAACATGCAATATGTTGGACAAACACTTCAACAAGTTTCTAAGACAACGAATAATCATCGCTTGCATTTAAAAAATTATTGAGATCCTCAGTTTTTCTCTAATATTTCAACACATTTTAATACCAGTAATCACTCTCGATTTTTCTTTCATGCCAGTATATATTGTGCATGGAGACATGAATAGACTCATAAAAGAAACTTATTGGATTCATAAGTTAGATACTTTGTATCCTAATAGCCTTAATACCAATGCACTATATAAAACTGGATAAAGTAAAAAAAATTTAATTGATAAATTGTATATCCTTTATAACAATATAATTATATATATATATATGACCGTTTGTCTCTATTTTATTTTATTATTTTACTAATTTCTACATAAAATTTCTAAATACGATGACATACTTTTACACAGGGTGTGTCAGCTTACGCTGATAACCTCATTTTGTACACAGCAAACTAACTCTTGAGATTTTTTTGGTATCGAGTGATCAATAATTTTCAGCACGTTTGTTTGGAAGCTTATTTCATTATTTCAGGTTGACCAAGGCTCTAGAAGATATTTTCATGTCTGTATGCGGATTGATATCGATTCTGATCTGCAAATTTGTGGACTCGCGGTACGGAATTCACATCGGTCCCAGATTAAAAGACATAGGATTTGACCAATGCTGTAAAGACCATTCTAATTATTTTGAGTGACTGAGCTCCTCTGCGAAAACGACCGGTCCTTCTATTCCCACTATTGAAAATACTCACTTTCCAAGATTGCCATAAACTTTGACCCAAGAAACAAGAAATGCGGGCATGCATTTATTAATTATGTTTGCCTTAGAATGGGTCTAATTATATATAGCGTGTAAATTCTGGCTTTAATGCATATATATCACAATATTAATAGTTTCCTTACTTAAACACTGCGTACAATTATATTATTAAGCATATATTAATTTATAATGTACACTTGACCTTTGTCCTTTATTAAGCGTAGAGCTTTGGCCTACCTAACTATTGTCATGTAATGTATATTTCAGTTTGGTCATAGGTATGAGTGGTAAATAAAATATTTACTAAACTTTAAGTTTAAGGCTGACCTTGTTTACCAAATAATGAATTTTACCAGTAGAAATTAGCCACATTCAGTGCATCTTGTTGTGTCATAAGTCTGGTGACAGCCTGTGTCAAGGCCTAGGTAAACAATTATTTATTCCTATTTTAAGTTCAGTCGGTGGAATCATCTTTAGTTTTGTTTAGATATAATTTGAGAGGAATTATTTGTTTAAATCGTGCATTGGAATTTAAAAGTGTTCGTTGACATTTTGTTCTAAAACACTACTTTTGGATTATTGAGGTCTCATTCAAAGACATTCTAGATGATATAGTTGTCGTACATCAGGCTATTCAAGATTATTGGAAATAATTTAGACCATTCTGTACTTTTGGACTTGAGTTAGAATATTTATGATTATTTTGGATTTAATTCACAATACATAAGTTCCTATTAAATTTTTACACTTTGCAACTTAGAGAGGAAACTTATTTCCTGAGTTTAATAAATTTAATGGCTTTGATTCTTTCGGTTACATAGTTTAAGTTATTAGATTCGTAACAATATGAATTACATTAATGCATTTTTTAATTTTGCGGAAAGGTGCTATTCTTCCAATTAGGAATTTATTCTTCGACTTCAGTTTTTGCCTTGCATATAATTATCACTGTGCCCCAGACCAGCTAATTATGAAACTACTGATGGTCACGGTGTCCCTCACCAAAGCTAATTATAAAGGGGGGAGGGGGCATGATCTGAGATGAGAAGGGAGGGTCACTAAGACGGGGCAGAGCAGGAGTTAAGATCAATTTGAATGTAGAAGATAGAAGTGTATTGTTTTATTATTAGAATAATAATAAATAGAATATTCTTCTTGAGTTACTGATAGGACGTGGAATAATATACGCGAACAATAAGGCCACCTCGATACAATCATTAGAAAATTTTGCTTCGTCATAAAAATAATTATGTCGTAGAGACCATTAAATACGTAGAAGACTAGAGATAAAGAGAGTAGCAATGTATTCAACATACACCTGTGGGGTATATTTTAATTCAGAAATTATAGCTTTATCTTTCTTTATTGCAAAATACGATATTCTCAGAATGAAAAAAGACTCGAGTAAGGTAGTTGTTTTAGAATCTTATTTTTACATGACAGTTTCATTTTCTGGTGATAACCATAAATTCCGGCTCCCTACTGAGACAATGCTTCGAGATACGATTTCCAAAAATATAATTTATCGGCGTTTGTGCTGTTTTCATTATTTCAGTTTTGGACGAATATATTCGACACTCTTAAAACTTGTTTGTTTGCTGTTTTGCTGACGGTTTGGTTAAATGGATATTATATTGCTTGATTGATTGGTTGCTAGCTTGCAGGCTTGCATCTTCGAATGACTTGTTTGCCTGAAATAAACGAGTCAGTATAATAAAATCTGATATTGCACATAGAAAGTGAGGTGACATCAGTAACTTTTCAATATTGAGCAACCGCCCTTTTTCATTTCCAAAGATAAACTTTATATCTGGAAATATTATAACGCAATAGGGACTGATACACTGATAATGCTTCATATAGAAAAAGAACGTTATTATTACTTGTCTATGTCATTACTTCTAAGCAGTACATACAATCGATACGGGAACTATTTTTAATGACAAAGGCACTTACTGGACGGAAACGAATTTAATACAATATACTGCATTCCTACGAGTGTTTCGTTTTGTCATCAGGTTAAAATTGAACAAAACGTGTATTTTTTTATTTCCAACGGTTTGCAAACTTTTCTTTCGATCTTAATGAATAAGTAATCTATACATCTCTAAGATGGAAATATCATAAGGTTATTTCTGCTAGATTGCGAATTAGATTTCCGCGTTGCATCTATCTATCTAGATTTTAGGAACAGTGTTTAAAAAAAGATGAAATAAAAATACATTTTAAAGCTATAACGTTAAATGTCATTAATCAGTTTCGTCAGCCGCTCTTTCACGTAAACCGTATATAACTATTTGACGTTTTACAAACAAACTAAGGAAATTACTTATTTCCTGCACAAAATCAAGTAATCTAGAAATTAATGTCAACAGGTTCAGTTACATTTGAAATAATATCTTTGATATAATTATCACGATAAATTCTCCACACATTTATTTTACAAAAAAAAGAGGAGATTATTAGCTCTAAAATAGTTAGAATAGCGTTATCAGCATTGGTCAACTTCTCATTAATAGGTTAGTGTTATGACTGGTTGGCCTGGTATCAGGATAATGTGACTGGGTGGGACATGATGTTACGTGTCTACAGCATAATGTCCCGGTGCTAGACATCACTATAAACTGCCACACTTCAGACATAGTAGCGTTATGACTGAAAATTTTTTAAAGCTAGGCTAAAAGTCCAAATTTCACACACACACACACACACGATGGATGGAAGGATCGATCGATCGAGCGATCGATCGATGATTGGACGTGTGTATTTATATGTGGAAGGATGCATGCATGCACGTGGGTGGATCGATAGATGGTTCTATCGATGGATGGATCGATCGATCGATCGATGGATGGAAGGATGGATGTAGGTATGTATGGATTGGTGGATGGATCGATGGACCCATGTATGTATGTATGCATGCATGCATGCCTGTCTGTCTGTCTGACTGTCTGTATGTATGTATGTATGATTTCGCAAACCTCAGTGTGAGAGGAACGCTGGCCAGGTGAATATAAGGCCGCTCTCAAATAAAATAATTAGATGGGAAATCAAACCCTTGTGGGGATAAAAAGATTCAAGACGTGCCAACACCTAAAGGAAACACATTATCCGGCACAATTACAGGTGAAACGTTTAAAATTCACAACCATACTATAACATGCAACATCGAAAACGTGATCTATTTCATCACATACAAGGTATGCAGCACCCAATATGTTGGAGAAAAGTAAAAATTAAATATTAGAATAAATCTCCATAGATCAGACCGGCAAACCAAAAAAAATGGAAAGGGGTTCAGTGACGTAACATTTTTCTTCTCCTGGGCATGATTTCAATGATGTAATCCTGATTTTACCATTACTCAACACGGAGCACAGAAAATAGGAAATTCAAAGAAACCTAATCGATTCGCCTGCTGAGAACAATCAAATCCATTGGTTTAAGTCATGTAGAATCCAAACAGGGCACATATCCGTGTATAGGTAACAATGAATTAACAAGTACCTAAAATCGCGTTTTCGTGTCATTAATTAACTTTCTCAGACCCATCTGTAACAAAAAATGCCAAATATCAAAACACATTGATAAATGAATTAGAAAAGAATTTCTGAGCTATTAATTATTAGTAACTCAGTGATGCAATACCACTTTAGAACGTAACTTCTGTAAGTTTTAAGCAACTGCCAGTTCAACAAAATATGAAATCCGAGATAAGAAATGTAACTGCACAATTTTAGATGAAGCAATGGTTTCATTGTTGAACTACTAACTTCACTTTCTGTAGAACATCATAATGAAGACCCTGACCACAGAACAAGGCGCAAGCATTAATAGATGCATTATTCCAAAAACCTTTGTGAAATAGAAATAAATCAACTCAAGTATACGGATTCTTCAAAGATAGTCTATGGAAAGTTGTCATGTATTAATGACTACTTTACAACATTCAATTTTCTCCTTTGCCCATTTCAGAGGAACCACGGAGGTTCAATGGTTAGCATGTATGTCTCACGATCGAAAGAGTGTGGGTTCGAATCCCATCATCAGGCCAGCCTGGATCAGCTACAGTGGTGTGTCTTAAGGCAAGTCTCTTTAATTTCCTCGGCACTAAATGACCTACTTGTTTTGCTGTACCGTAAAGCAGCAAACCAAGCCAAACCTTTTCCCATTTCCGTTACCGACTTTATGCAGATTGTTGTAGAAACATCGCAATGCCGTACAAATAATTACTTGCACTGGAGTTCAAAAGATTCAAGTCCATATTCATCTGACAAAATGGTCTACGTCTCCCTGGATTTTAGATATCAGTAGACGCTCAGCCTAATGTGTGTGTGACAAAGACTTTCCTATTCGTAAACTATGAGAGAAACAAGATAGTTTGGTATCAGGAGGTCTTCGAGAAGGACAGCAGGAATTCGTACATTGTGTATATGCAATGGAATGGTTGAATTCAAAGTTTCCATTTGAATGTTGACTAAACCATGTGTCATATACAGAACGAAATGACATTATGGTTTTCAGAGCGAGCCATTGCATTTGGTTTATGATGGTTGTCACATTACTTAATCTTTCATAGACATCACTGACTGGCAAAAAATGATGACCAGCTTTACACCAACTCCATTTCTCTAACAACATATTGATCGCACTAGGATCTTGTAGAACAACTCATTCATTGTTTCTGCATAATGATTGAAATTACACAGCAAGATGGTTCTTTATAGTTAGCTATTAGCATTTCTATTGTTATGACAATTACAATTTAGGAAATGAAGTTGGAACGAGTTGTTAAGTACCTTGTACTGTTGTGGATTCCCTCTGTTGCAGTCTTTCCAGGTCTTGTTTTAGGCACATGGACAGCTTCCATTGACTTAGTAGTATGGTTCTTGATCAATATGTATGTAAACACATGCGTGTTGCATTATATATAATCATTATTGCAGAGTAAAAAGTTCATTGACCCCTGACGTTACCTTGTGAAACGTATGACGGGATCCAAGCCGTTCTAATGATTTTACCTACCAGTAGGACCGGTTGTATGCAATTACCCAGCAAGTACATGTGTATATTTCATCCGACTTCTTAGTATGGTAACTTAATGTTGTAGCCGGTCATTAAACATCCCTTGAAAGACCTGAGATATTTCAATCTTTATAGCATCGACCATACACTCATTATTTTAAGTCTTTATCACATGATATGATGAGAGAATCAACCACTACGCATGTCAAACTAATTTTCCCTAGTAAAGAATTTGCATATGTTAAGATGTTAGTCATGTGGTAAAGCCTTGTTATTCTGCTGCAGATCACGTAATATAAAGCTTGCAGGCTTCTGATGTCCGAGAGACTGGCTTGGCTTTATATGACCTTTACGGGGAATCATCAGAGGGAGGAAATGAGGCACATAAATGATGTTTAGTGCATACAAGGTTGTGGAAGGTAACAAAGACAGTTAGTACGCATTCTTATAATGTGAGCTTGAACAACATCCTCACTCCAGATAGAACTTTTTAATCGAAAACGATTTTAGGATGGAATAACGTGTAAGTGTTTTGATAGCACAGATGTTGTTCCACTAGAGTCTCTAGGTTGCATATTGAACTCGGACATCTCAAATTTAAGTATCTGGAAGCTCCGAAAAGGTATATGCAAACAGTATTCGACAGTGTTTTGTATCAAGGATGATGATGTAACCATTAGCACAGGCCAGTCCCAGCCCTGTATCATCTAATAACGTGTAGAGTTTGAAGTGGAGGGTCAAAAGTATGTGCTATGAATGGTATATAGTGTTTTCGCACATTTCCCAATATAAGAGCTTGTTTAAAACTTTGGGGAATGTAACTCTCTGTAATATTGGTCTCGGGTGGCCGAATGCTCTAAAGCGTACGCCTTTACCGACAACTGCCATCAAACCTCTGTCTGTGTTAGTTCGAGTCTCGGCTCGGCCAATGTGGCTATGTGAGAAAGCTGCCAGTAGCTTCCCGTGCGTCGATGGTTCATCCCGTGGTTTTTCCGGGTTCCTCCACCATCTATACTGGCCGCCAGGTACAGCACATGTATCATGTGCTGAAAATGGCGTTATGCCCTAAACAACAACAACAATAAGAACCCACCCACCCAACTCCAAAAAACAAAACAAAATATAAACACACATACAACGCATCGTTCTTGGCACAACATGTTGAACCCCACATTGGAGCTGTATTCATGAACAGATTTCCCAAGGTTTATTAATATTCCAAAATCTTTGCTGCCCGACAACAATTATATTGAAGAGGCTGTAATAGAAGTTTCCAGACAGATCGGTGTAGACCTCACGTAATCTAATATTTCCAGATTACATGCTTAAGCACATACTATTTTATACAATTGTAATTGGAGATGACAAGAGGTATAGTATGGAAGGTAAAGGATTAGAATGAAAGCCAATGGCTTTTAATTTTCTTTTACGGAACAAACATTGTGAATATATTTGAATATATGGAGGCTGATATTCAGTTTTAATTACAAAAACGTATTTTTTAATAACTAAAAGTTTAGTATCTCTTGGTCAGACATGAGCATTTAGCCAAGGTATTTAAATGATGGAGGAACAACGAGGGAGTAGGTGAAAGACGAAAATAAGGGAAAGAAAGAAGTTACAATGAGAAATTGTAAATTAAAATGTGCCAACATTGTATTAAACGATGAAAATATGGAGAAAAGAAAGGGGATGGACAGAAAATAAATGAAAAGGAACAAAAACTGGACTAAAAGCAAAATGTTTTTCCTTCAAGAGCGAAACGTTGCAAAGGCGTGGCGAATTATTTGTAGAATTATTGGAAATTGCTGTTTGCAGCTTTTCAAGACCAGTGGACGTGCATGCGTGATCGTGACATGTGCACATAAGTAAATCACTTTGACTTTAAAATAAATTTATGAACGGCATCACAAACACGAATGCTTGCTTCATACGGATACTCTCTATCACCAAAAAAGAAGGAAAATTAAAGTTAAATTGTCATATGGGGTAAAAGATTGAAATAGTTCGATACGATTAACAAGTAACAAACGCAAGATAAGAAGTAGCGATGAGTACTTTCTCAGATTTCACATCTGCAAAGCGGTGATTCGATTATATTCTTTGTAAATAAATGTTGCTTCCGTTAACTACAATTTGTCCTTAATTGGACATGAAGAATTTGAAATGACGCGAGTATTTCATGTGCTTCAAAAGTTATCAACTGCGTTTATTTGGCAGGTCTTAATAGATGATGTATTCCATTCTCGTATGGTACGTTAGTCATAGCGAGTAATATCACTAACAGCTGGTGGAATCGGAGATGTGAGATAGGGAGGACTTGAACAAGTTGTCATTTTATATGAGAGTGCAAGTCTGTGTTTTTGTCGTCTGGATTCAAGACTTTCCCACCTTAATAAATACTAATTTCTTTGCGACAGTCACAATACTGATTGCCTCACTTTGTATTTTTTCGAGTCATATGTTCTCGAGTAATATGAAGTCGTGAAGTCGTCCCAAACCACATTACCATGTTTCTGAAGGGGTTGTATAAAACACGTAAATATAATTTTTAAAGATTTCCTGTCAAGTTGTAATTTGAGTCCACCTATTACATTGATTCTTGACAATGCCCTTTCCTTTCCATAGTCTATTTGTTTGTGCCATTAGCAGTCATCCGAGAGAAAAATTCCAAGATGTTTGTGATCGTCAACTTCCTTATTTCTTTGCTTAAGCACATCTAGTGTTGGATGGAAGGGTTTATTAATTTTCCTAGAAATTATCAATGATTCGGGTTTAGGAGGGTTGAAAGATGCAAGCCAATTATTTGTCCACTGAAAAATTATTTCCATATCAAAGATGAGGTTATAAGCGGTTACTACGAGGTTATCTACGATTAGAATGACATTCATATCGTCTGCAGTTGAATATTTATGGGAGTGTATATCATATACAATGTCATTTAGGAACATCAAGAAAAGTAAGGGACACAGAACGGGTCCTTGGGGCACACCAGCTCTAATGCATCTCCACTCTGAAGACACGATCGGAAGTATCACTCCTTAACCTCGGCTTTTGATATTGCAAGAGAATCATTTTATAAGGCTTCCTGTGATACCAGTAGTTTTCACTTTGTGAACGAGTGCTTTATGCCACACTCGGTCAAAATCTTTACTTACGTCATGACACAATGCTGATTTCCTTACAAGAATATATCGCAATGCAGATCGTATCACAGAGGTATGTTAATTGATTGACTGTGGAATTGGCCGGATTAAAACCAGAGTGGAAAAGTGTAATAATGTTTTGTTTTTTTTTATCAGGGAATCAATTAAGTAAGTATTTAAAACTCAGTCTTTCAAACATTTTGTCAGCAGTATTGAGAATCAATATTGGCCTGTCATTATATATTATGGGAGGATCGCCCTTTTTAAAAATTGGACAATTGCTTCCTTCTTTCCAAATGTCTGAAAAAGTTTATTCTCTAAGGGACTGGTTAAAAGTGAACAAGCGGATGTGAGTTCATTACACAGCTCACGCTGAAAACAATTATTTAGACCATTGGGATCAGAAGCGTTACCAATAGGAAGGCATTTGATAACATTTTGTACTTCATCAGGGATTAGTTCTGTAGAATTTTAAGCTTACCTCTGTATGTAAGTGTATATCTAGATGGTTAGCATTTGTTTCATCTAGTACAGTTTGATCTATTAAAAGAAAAACATTTTATTTCAATAATTCCTCTTCGTCACTTTCATCAGAAGTTAAGGAACCGCTATATTTAAGGCATGGTATTTAAGTCGTTCGGTCAGGGCTGAAGAATACATTAAGGACTGACCACCAGTCTTTATATGATATAGTGCATGATTTCAGCTTTTGTGCACATTTGTTAATATGTAGCTGTTTGGCTTCTCGAATTACAGAGATTGTTTATCTTGCTTGACTTTTCAAAAGGCTCCTTCGTTTGCGTGATCCGTTGAGGCATTGATAGTTTAACTTTTCTGAAACATTTATGTTTGGAATACACTGGCCATATATCAAGACTATGAAGTCAGTGATATATCTGGCATATTTGTCAATATACACTTTCAAGCAATCCCAGTCGGTAGTGAATTACCAAATTTCCACTCTGTAGTATACGTTAAATGGAAGGAAGCTACTGCAAAATATAAATTTGTATCATCAAGCAGGGGCTATTGAATATCTAACATATAATCCTTTCCATATCTATAAATCTTGCTTGTATATGTTATAATGACACCAGGTAAAAGATGCATGACACAAATTTATATCGGCAGTATTCGCCATTATATTTCACTTACAGGTGCGGTAAAACATGGTTAATGTCCACTTCAAAGCCAACATTATTCGAAATTGTGCACAAATTTTAATTAAACTAAACCTCCTTGAGTGTAGTCGGCTTGATGATACAATTACCATCTTTGTTTACCAGTCTAGGCAAGATAAGTGGTTATATAGAAGTGTATAGAAATTTACCTCTCTCACCCCTTTAGCACCAATATTTACAATCTTGAAACACTGCAGATGAATCATCCATCTCAATTATTTGGTAGCTTGCTACTTGTCAAACTGCTATGCACCACAAAACCAGATTAGTTCTCTCTGTACGTTAGGAAATAAAACTAATTTTTTTTCCCTGCTCCTTTAATTATATTATGTCAGAACATGTGATGTCTGAGGAGGAAAGTCGGCATAGCCCGTTCTACCATGATACTAAACCAAAATATTACACCAACGTGGCACTGCGAGGATAGAAATGAGTATGCAGGTATGCATGTGGTACATCAGCACAATAAAAGCCATTTTCTGGACAGCTTGTCTTATTTTAGTACATTCAATCAACAATGAAAAATAATCAAACCTCCTGGTCCTCCGCAGATTTCTTCAATCTTCTTTTCTTTAAATTAGAGACGTTTACTTGAAATTAGACATGTATTCACTTCTGTCCAGAAAGACACTTCGAGGAATGATTAAGCTTAAAGCATATTTATATTCTTACTTTCAGTGTCAATACAAATATAAAATTTGTTTCCTATAAATCAGCAAAAATACGTTTTGTTCGTCGTAAGCTACACCATATTCTGAGAAAGAAAACTTCAAAAGGGATAGCTCACCCTGGAGCCAAATGTTAGCGAGTGAAATTGGAGGTACCGGTCCATGCCTAATTTTGTCAATACATTGGCGAACTTTAATTATATATATAATGATACAAGCCAATAATAAATGCAGTTGGTTAATGATAGGATTTTCAACTCCGTGTAACCGCGCATGCGTAAATGAATTCTGTGGTTATCACATGAAAAGTTTTCGACGTGAAAGTCTAGGACCAAAACCGTGTTTACAATACGGTGTTGGAGTCAGAATAGAAACACAGTTGTGTGTGCGTTGTGGTGATAAAAGATACAGAGAATTGAAACGATATTATGATTAAAAAAATACAACTCTGACGACTCCCCGATAAAGACCGCCGAAGACTACATCGCGAGATTTTCAAAATAATAATTTAGACAAATAATATTATTATATAAATGAAGCAAAATGAATTTGTGAAACATCCCATCATCAAGAATTATGAAGCATCTCGTGATGGTGTAATCAGGAACTGTCGATTAAAAGAAACCAGTCGGTTTTGTCAATAATACTGGGCATCTCAAATTCCGTGCTGCGGGGAAAAAATATTACTCGCATAGATTCGTGTTCGAATGATTTTACGGAGTCATCAAAGACGGACTTGTTATCGATCATATTGATTCAAATCCAAAAAATATTTCTTTATCGAATTTGCAAGCTATTGCGCAAAGCCAGAATTGTAGACTTGGTGAGTCAGGTATGCACAAAATGGTTGGAAAGAGGGCTTTTAAATCTATAAATGTTGAGACAGGCGAAGAAATAATATTTCCATCAATGAATTCAGCTGCCAAATATTTTGTTATTACCTCAGCTTCAGTAAAATGTGTCGCAGATAATATAACCAAATCTACATTTTCTATAAAATACGATCAGCTAATTATATTTAAATATCACACACATGAAGCGAGATAACTCCGTCAAGCAAAGAGTGTAATTAAGCAGTTGTCCCGCTTGATTGCATTATTGTAGCGATTTATTGGTGTGCGTGTGTGTGTGTGTGTGTGTGTGTGTGTGTGTGTGTTTTATATTCAGTAACTGTCTGTAGTCAGTTGATTTACATCTTTTTACTCTAATAAATCTAGATTGTTCACGAGCTTGATTCAAATTGGTTACTTTTATATTTTCAATGTGGCCGTGCAAGTTACAGGTAGGTTACTTTTATATTTCAATACAGCCGTGCAAATTCCAGTTAGGTTATTTTTAGATCTTCTAGTTAGTTCACTCAACATCTGTTTCCAAATTACATCCGGCAGAAATAAAATACAGGTATTTTATAAATTAAAATAAATCCACACTACAGTTTATCAAGTATAGGTAACTTCTGAAACGTGCGTGATATCACACTGCATTTTATTCAGCTGGAAAATGTGTAGGATTTATGACTGCAGTTCACCTAAGTTGCCTGCGCTCTAGCATAGGTAACTTCATAGTAATTTCCGAACATGTATTTGCAAGAATGGGACCATGGTACAGTGTTAAGAACGTTGGATTCTGATACTGAGGCCTGGGGTTCGATTCCCATGGTAGAAACATTGTCGATGGGGCGGTATGATGCCAAAATTTTCTTAGTAGTTGGGGCTCCGCCAGCTTCCTCGAACTTCAACAGAGAAAAATACACTCTCCCACCATGTCACCACGTGGTTGGTGCACTTTTGCACTCCCCGGGGTTGATTATGGGGGGAGAGTGTGCATAATCTGTTGAACGTAGAGAAGGCCCCGTTCATGTGTGTGTTGTTCCTAGAGATAAGTTTATGTGTTGTGCTGTCCCTAGAGTTAAGTCCCTAGAGACAAGTTAGAATTAAGTTTATATGTATCCTCTGAGCTTGCTAGGATGTCATTTGTCAACCTAGGAGTTCACATGGGGATTGTGTTTGTCTAATTTTGAATGCCTCTGAGCTTGCTAGTATGTCGTTGGGCAACCTAGGAGTTCACATGGGGATTGATTTCGAATGCACCTGAGCTTGCTAGAATGTCGTTTGGCAATCTAGAAGTTCACATGGGGTTGTGCTGTGATTATATGTTTTGTAAATTTTCATTATTCTGATTTAGAAATATTTTTATATTTTTTATTATTCTGATTCAGAAATATTCTTTACATATTTTATTATTCTGATTACGAAATATGTTTTATTTTTATTTTAAATAAATATTTATTATATAATGAATCAAGAAAATATGAATGCTGTTATTGTTGCTATTAAGCAATTACAACAACACGGTATAACAATTTCTGATGAACTTAATCCTGAAAAAATTATGTGTGATTTTGAATCATTAAAATTTCGAAAATCCGAGAACAGGTATACACTACCATCCGACTACAGATTCATAAAGTTGATTCAGCAGGCAATGTTACAGTCGCTCGCGGCAGTTACAGATGCTCAGGTAAAATTATTTGTTCCCCTTTCACGCGCAATTAAAAAATTAAATCAGAATTATCTCACGAATACGAAACAAAAAAGAAAGTAAATGCTCGTATAAGACAACTGAACGAGATTATGTCCGCGAACAAAGCCGCGGAAGAGTTACTGGCGAATGATAGCGACGAGTGTTACTCAACCCACAGTGAAAAAGACGACGACGAAACCAACGGTATTAGCGTGACTAAACAAGAGGGTTAAATAGAGTTTAAAAAAAAAAAATATTTACCCAGAAACAGATTATAATAATAACAAGAATAATTTTTTATTCTGATAATAACAAAAAAAAACCAAAATGAACTAACAGCATCCCATCATAAATATTTTACTCAGAATCAGATTGTTTATTTTTTACTCAGAATCAGATCATTTATATTTTATTCTGAATCAGATTTATTTTTATTCTGATAATAATATTTATTTTTCTGATAATAATATTTATTCTGGGGGGTTTTTCTTCCACGAAAGCGAGATCTATGATCTCACATACAGATTTACGTGCAGTGATTCTCTGCGTAAATCCCAAAGGTGTCCTTGCTGATCAGTAAGCTTAAAATTTATTCGCGATAACAGTGGATTATGCACATGCAGATAAACAACGTTGATTGGTTCTGACACAATTAAATACCCTGGGGGGACTTGAGGGGTAAATGTGTATAAAATGTATCCTTC
This sequence comes from Megalonaias nervosa, assembly GCA_016617855.1. Lineage (NCBI taxonomy): Eukaryota > Metazoa > Mollusca > Bivalvia > Unionida > Unionidae > Megalonaias > Megalonaias nervosa. The sequence goes on along the minus strand of JAECUM010007035.1, from coordinate 51,531 downwards.
CTGGACTTGATTAGAGTTTTGTAAATCTGCTTGATAACTTCCATCGATGGCGTCACAAACTAGATTGACTGCGATCGTTGATGTTATATTTACAATTCCCGGAGAAACATGTCTACTCCGCCGTATGGATCGTTATCATACCTTAAAATGTTAGCTTGCGGGATTGTTTTTCTCCATGTGTCAATGACGTTTGGAAAATGTTTATCAACAAAACATCATTGACTAATTTTACCAGATTATTGTCATCTAAAACTTTTTGAGGTGGAAATACCCCCATAGAATCAAATACACCAGGAATTTTTTATATAGCTCTGTTATAAAATGTAGTATTGTTGATATGGTTGATGTCTGATGCAATCATGTTCAGGTGTTGTATAGTCTCGATGATATATTGCTTAACATCAACGCTGTAGTGCGTGGTAATATTGGAAAATAAATTTATTAATTCATCAAGTGTTTGTTTATGTTCAAATTTTAGAATGCTAGCGAGTTCCTCAAAATATTTTCTATTAAGTGTTATTAATCCTCCACGTTTAGCATCATAGTTGTATAGATCACGTTTTATTATAAATTCAAACCCCTCAGCATAATATAATTCGTTACCGTCATAAAAGAAATTCAACTCTACCCGGTATCATTACACCCTTCCTTTGGTAAGTTTTTCGATATTCTGGAATCTTTATGAATATTTTTTCTGTCGTGAGAAATTCATCCTTGGTCGGTTCTGGTGGTCCAACACAAACCGGTGCAACATCGGGCCATCCTAACACAAATCTGATCGAACTCTGATAAATATCTACGGCGTAGTCGGGTGAATATATTTCTATCGTGGACGACAGCGTTGGTTCGTGAACAGTGATAGTTATCTTGGATTCTTTGCCAGTGATAGATTTGATTCTACGTTGGAATTCTTCATTGAGCTGTTCTATTTGATAACTTCCAGTGGGTACACTTACAACTTGCCAATCTGGAGTTCCATGTGGTTTATTTTTATTCGAGAACACCAACGAGTTGTTTGCGGGGAGACCACCGAATGATTTTGATCTGATATTTGCAATTGTGCTAGTGCTATTTCTTTTGCTGGAATTGCAGTTGGAAAAACAACAATGAATTCAGGTTTAGTTGAACTGGTTGATATCATCGCTGTTTTTTGCGGAGCATTATTGGCGGCAATCTGTTGCATCAGTTCCAACGACGACATTATTATTATTATTAAATTAAGATTTTAAATCAAGTTTGTAAATTTTGTAAACTTCTTCTAATGCTTCGTTGTAAATATCGACTGTTTTTGTGAACTCGTCATCGGTAATTATACCGTCGTTGAGGTACGATGAAATCAACGATGATAACTTCGAGTTCGCTAACGTCAACGCGTGCAGTTTTAACGTGTACGCGTGTAATTTCGCGTTTATACACTTCGATATTTTTTTGCTATGATATTAAGAACACCAGTAATTGTTGTCGCTGATGAAACACAAATTGTTACAACTGCCGGCGATGTCATCGTTACCGCGGACAGTCACACCAGCAGACGCGACGATCGCCGACGCCGAATAAACAACTACGTCGATGACAACTGCACGCGCGCGATATTTTTTACTTGCGCGTCGTACTTGTCAATGATATTTTTTAGTTCGGTTTGAAACATACATACTTCATTGTATCTGTGTTGGTTAGCGTCGATCATTATTCTATCTTAAGTAATCAATTGAGGTGTTTCAGCGATAAATTCAAGACACCACCAGTAAGACGCTGCGGTTAATTTTTTATCAGATGGTTCCAGTATAAACGTTTCTTCAGTATCCTTATTTAACACTACAGATACAGTTCCAGAAAATTATTGGTTGAATGACGCCATGGAAATGTAGTAAATATCCTGAATTTTGCAGAGCTGAACACGGACAGCCTGTACACACCAGTTACTTCCGCGGTATGTTTGATAGTGTTATTTTGCGGTGTCCACGTTGATGATCCTGATGATACTTGTATACGATATTGTTGATCTGCTGGTGAAGAACTTTTTAATCAGATTAGTTTTTTGAACGATATTAGGAATTCCACTGATGATATCGTTGAGTTTCGTGTTAATGTCAGCGAGTTTTATGTCAACGGTTGGTGGACTTCCAAAAATTTCATTAGTGGTTTTGTTTATGTTTCTGTGAAAATTCAGAAACAGTTGTATGTGATTAGAAACTTCAGTTCTAAATGCGGTCATTCCATCGTTGATCGTCGACAACGAAGTTGTCATCGGGATGTTGTTATCGCCGACATATTTTTTTGTTGCAGCGTCGAGATTATCTGTTGGTTCTCCCACGTTGGTAATTTTGTTGTTGTTCATGTTGAAAATGCCGGTCATCATATCACCGGTCTTTAAAACTCGTTCACCTATATTATGTTGGATCGACGACGGAGTAACAACACTAGGGACAAGCTTTCCTTCTCGGTCATACACGGCAACGAGACTTTCTCGTGTTGCCCTGTTACGAACAATGATATCGCTGATTGAAATATTACTCGTCATCAATTTTCCTTCACGGTTTTGAAATACTACAAGTTCACCAGGATCAACGTTGGCAAGACTGAGCAGGTCAGATAATTCATCATTGATCTGTTTTGTTACTCGTTTGAGTAAATCTTCACCTGGTGTTTGCTGGGTTTTAGTCTTAGCTGATCTTCCGAAAATATCTACCATTATACAATATAATATAATAGTTGTTTAAAACGATAGATGCTGTTTAGTACTCGTGCACAACTTTATGAGGTGGCACTGATGATTTTGAAATCGCGGCAAGTACAGCAAGTGCTTCACGGCCACATATCGGTGGATCTGTTAATTTTTGTGTTGGTAACGTTGAATACCAGATTGGAATTTGCATGTTACTCACGTATTTTAAAACTTCTTTTGGTGGTGCTAACCTGTACGAATCAAAATAAACAATTGCACATGGATCAATCGCGTATGCAACCCAATGTGTACTTGTGTTGGTGAATTCATCGAGATTAATAATACCAGTTTCTTTTTCTGCTGAATTGAACGGTAATTGATCACGCATGAAAACACCTCTGAAGTTTTTGATGTTTAATCGCACAGCAGCATCAAGTAAATCAAAATTGGACATTGGAAGAATTAACGAAGTGTTCCTGGAATTCTTAATGCGCTTCCGTACCGTGGTAGCGTCCCTGGTAATCTTAGACCCGTTCCCTTTTTTTTTTTAGATCTTTTTAAACCTTTAATGCCATTCCAGCTGCGGTTCCAACAGCACCTAACGCAGCAGCTTTTGCAACCGCGGGTGCCGCGGCGGCTATTATTCCCGGAATTCCTGCGAGTAACGGAAATATTCCACCGGTTTTAGCTGCATCGTTGATAGCACTCGCGGAAAGATTAAGTTGTAATCCGGTTTTTGATTTTGTAGCATCGTTAAAATGTTTTAGTTGACGTTCTGTCAGCGATAGTTTATTCGGACCACCTGAGGTTTGTCCTTGTTTTAACGATATTGTTGTTCCACAGTTATCTTTGGACGATGATTGTAGTTTTTTAACCTGACCAGGAGTCAGACTGACACTAACATGATCATATGACATTTATAATATCATCCTGATTTTTAAATGTTTGAGAAAACATCTACATGTTTTCCACGGGGGCATCAATGACTCTCATGCGACCACCAACACCTTCAAGTAGCATCGTTTTATCGGACAATATAACCGCGATTGCTCTGTAATCGGCAATAGCACCTCTGGTTACATTAGCTCGAAAGTGTATGTCAACGACGGACTGTCTGAATAAATCTAAATGTTCCAACGAAAAATAATAGAACGGATACAGATGTGTAAAATCAAACTGAGATATTTGTAATCCAGTATCGACATTTTGGTCGCGCCCCATAAACGTCAGTAAATGATGATATGCACGTGCTACATGATTTTGCTCGAAATTTAACAATATATCCTCGGAGGGTTCCTGATGTCCATTTATTCGCAGCGAAACTTCACTGACGCCAAGTTGGTCAAATATCATTATACTATGCTTCTGCCTATTCACTCGTGCAACATCTTGAAGCGCAACAAATATATGTCGCGGTGCAGAAACACCTTTTTGTGATGCTATCTGCCATGTAAATATCCCATTGACATTACTTTGAAAAACATCTGTGGTCATAGTCAACCATGATATTGTCGATTTACCACCTTGATCCATAAAAGAAAGTAACCGTTGTTCTTGGGTGATCGATGGAGTCAACGCTGGCATAAACAGCGAGATTTTGTCAGCGTTACTTTACCAGCATCACCGATAGGGCGCCAGATTGCATCGTTGTCGGTAGATTTTCGCACGAGTTCAATTTTATGATTGGCTCTGAAAATAACCTTTCTGACATTTCTGCAAAATCCAAAAATATGTGATCGCGGAATCGCACATGAAAATGTTCTTCTTCGTCTTTTCAGCATTGATCGACGTGATGCAAATCCCAGGTTAAAATTTGGATTATCGCCATGAACCACCGGCGACACATCAGCGTCGGCGTTATCGGCGGCGTTTCTTGGTCGTCTTATATTATATTTTCTATCATCAGGAAAGTTAAAAGTATCCTTGACAAACATCATTGATGGACCAGCTGTCCTTGAGTAATCATCGGAGTTCGCGCAAGACCAAGTATCGTCTTGGCAACGCCGACGTCACCGAGAATAGATTCAATTTTTGTACCGTTGATGATATACGCGGCGCTGTCAAACAACGCCATAATGCCATTATTGACAAAACCAATTCTAACTTCAGCGTCAAATTCATTATTATTATCATCTCGCCCTCAATCTCAAGAAATGCCTCCGCGGGTAAGAACTATCTGCTTGTGTCATTAACAAATAGATCAATTCGCCCACGCAGATCTGGTTGTCGTATTTCATACGAATAAAAGTGAAAATCACGCACAGATTCATCTTTGAGGATTCGTGCGTCCATGTCGAGTGCGGGATCAGATATACGTTTGAACATCTTTATGTTTATCGTGTTTGTCTAACACGAAGACCACTACCCGCTATCAGATTTGCGGTTATATTTTTTTCCTCGTCGGACGTTGGTACACTAGCTAATTCTGCTAGTTTTTTATTTGCAGCTTGATTTATTATTTTACTAACATTTGCAGGCATCTCCGCGGTGCAGGGTAATTTTACCGGCTGCGGCTTTCGTCGTATTAATCGTGCTAGTCTATCCTTGATTGCCGAGAATGCTTTACCGGCAACATCGCCAACAGTACTAATTCCCTTTTCACGAACAATATCAATAGCTTTCATGCCTAGTTGTTTTGCAACAGGTATTGCTTTTGGGGCTAACCTTCTGAATAGACCCTGAACAACATCACCAAGTCCATCGCTGTAGAATGCGCTATATGAAGGTAATCGCAAATAAATTACCCTGACTATGGTCGGTTTACGTTGAGTATTATGTATGATCATCTTATTATAGTCACTGTATCTAACTGTTTAATCACTGAAGTAATTGTCGGTAATTTCATTGATGAGAGCCCGGTAAACATTAATGTCCATGATACCACCTGTAAATAATCGTTGACAATTCGATGTTATCTCGTTGATGATTTCCGGGGAGTTATTACCCGCTCGTTTTCCACCGATGAGAATTTCTAGTCGATCAACGTCAGCAAGGACGTTATCCGGACAAGTAATAAGACCACTTCCTTGAGTAGCAACACCACTTCCAGTTGCACCGGGGTCAGGTGATGGTTGTCTCTTTTGTCGAGATCTCCGCTTTTTTGGTGATATAACTGGTGTTCCAACATCTTTTTTCATTTCATAAATTTTATCAATAAAATCATCATATTCTTCTCTATATTTTTGACTGATTTGTGGAATATCCTTGTACTCACGAAATACCCTAGTAACCCACTCTTTTTCTGGAGTGTTATGAAATTCTGGTTTTAGAAGCTGATGCCGCAGCTGATATCCCACCGCAGCAACCTTAACAGGATCATTCATAACTTCTATATAGCCTTGTTGAGTAAAATACCGAGTTTTTAGTTCTGGTTTAGACAGATCCTCGACAATATTTTTAACATCTTGAATTTCAGCACGTGTTTTGTCGGCAGACTCCATAGCTTCCTTAATTTGATTTGGTAATGCTCCGATAACCTGCTGTGTTGCAGTTGTAGCCTCAGCGGTTTTCTCCAACGCGGGAAGAAGACCTTTAGTAGTCTTTGTAACCGGTTTAAATAATTTTTCTGTGGCTTCTGCAAATTCAACCTGAGATTCCTGACGTGCCTGTAGTTTTTGTTTGACAGAATCTCTCACGGGCAGATATTTCTTGATTGCCTCTAGTCGCTCTCGAGCTAGTCTAGATGAGTGTGGTTCACTGATCATTATTGATATAACAATGATTTAATTACAGCAGCAGAGAGGCTGAACGACAACGAATGCGTGTGCGGCTACGCAAACGAACACGCCTAAAATTTGAAAAAAAATACGTCAGCGAACGAGTAACAAAAAAGCTAATTGGGTCTGTTTCCTCTTGTATGGAAATATGTTCGGTTAGAGGTTTTGGTTTGAGATTATTGACCTTATTTTTTAGCCTTCGTATGAACCTTTATTTTCGGCTAAATCTCTAATTAAAAAAGTTGTAGGGTTCAGCCTCTCTGCTGCTTTAAAAAAGAACGAGTTTTACTTGTACATGCCAAACAATATAATCTTTCTGAAGCGAAGTCTTCTTCAACGAAGTAAAAATAGAAGATAGGGAAATAGAGATGCAGAGAGAAGAAAACGAAATGCAATTCAGATTAAATGAATTGGAACTGGCAAGTGGAAAGCACCCCACCCCACCCCTTGACACACAAGTTTAGGTTTTGATGTTACTATAAAGCGTAGGTTAGTACCTTCCTTTCAGAGAAAAGAAGTAGACAAATACTTTCCTCATTCTGAGAAAATTGCTGAAAATTTGCCATGGTCAAGAGAGCATTGGACGTTGTTATTACAAAGTATGTTTATTGGCAACTCTTCTGAATTGCACGCTTACTATCGTTACAACATTGTGCTGAATATGATGAGGTTAAAGAATGTATTTTGAAGAGTTATAAGTTGATACCTAAGGCATGTCGACAGGTTTAGGAACAAAGGAAAGAAACTGGACAGACCCATGTCGAATTTATAAGGGAAGAAAAATAACTATTTGATAAGTGGTGCTCAATCAAGAAGGCTGTTCAAGATTACGATAACATCGGAAAATACGACGAGTTTGGAACTTCCGTCCATAGTGACTGCAAGACCTACCGTGATGAGCAAAAAGGTATGACTATTGTTTGATCCATAAAGTTTCATTTGTTAATAGTTCTTTCTCACTGGATTTTTTTTTTTTTTTTTTTTTGTACAAAGAAAAACAACCTCTTAATCCAGTCTGGTACAACTTTTAGGAATCAAACCCCTGGAAAGACTTATAGCTTCCTACGTGCACTTATTGAATGAATAAATGGCACGTTATTTCTCATTACTTCAGATTGAAACATAATCAACAAATTAAAGACAGAGCAATTCAAAACGCCTTTATTTCTAAGAGGTCAAGGTTTTGGTAATATATTACAAGCAAAACATTTGCTGGGTCAAGCAAGCCTCGGTCTGGTTTTATTGTGGAGAATTATAAACCATTCGTTCTATATCACGTATGGGTTATTCTTCCAAGCCTATCCGTATTGAACTTTTAAGGGACACAGAAGCTTTTTAGAGTTCTTTATTATCTGGTACTTTTCCTTTCTCTGAGAAGTGTTCTAGTAAAAGTGTTCTTATTCAAGGAATAGAGTGCGACTTGGGTAATGTTCCTCTCCATTTTGTAAATGTGTCATCAGACTTAGTCTCAGGATCCGTCATAGTCGCAACAGTGACTTCTTAACCCACTGAGGGTATTCATGTATTATTAGGAAATGATCTGGTTGGAAATCAGGTTGCAATTAACCCACTTGTAACTGAAGAGATTTGTTTGGATCAGAATGTCGATCATGTTGAGATTCAAATCTCCGATGTATGTCCAGTTTGTGCAGTTACTAGAGCTTTGGCAAAAACAGCTCTTAGGAATAATAGTCACCAGGAAATATTCCTTTAGCTAGGCACATTTATCGGTCAGTTTTTTGGAGAACGTCACCTTTGCGCCTGGTATTCATAAATTCAAGAGGTATTGATCACAGTAATCCTCTTTCTACTACTCAACTCCTCTGTTATAATTGGGATAACGAAAGACAATCACTCATATGTCCTATTTTGACTTTATGCTCTTATACTAAGTAATAGAAAAGAGAGAAAACCAACAGATTTTGTAAAAAGAAAATATTAATTATGTATTATACTAAAATAAAAGTTAACGGTCACATAGACAGTGAAATTGAATATGAACAATGTCATATATATATATATATATATATATATATATATATATATATATATATATATATATATATATATATATATATATATATACCTATATATATATATCATTATGGAGAAAAAACTAACAAATACAAATAAATATACATGAGCGTCGAGCAGAAACAAGATCCTGAAATCTGTTTGTTTCAGATGGCTCTTAACAAAACTCAAGCCACAGAAGTTACAGTTTGTTATTTTGTGAAACACGGGGTCCTTATGAGAAAATGAAGACCACATGAAGGACCCGCTAATGTCTTGTGGTCAGTGAACTATCATATTGTCGTTCCAAAGTTATATCATTTTTATTCTATCCCATCAATCTCCTTTGGCTGGTAATTTAGGAGTCAACAAGACTTATCACAAGATTATTTTTATACACGGAAAATTAAACGTGATATCTGTACATAGGTAGACTTGTCACACTTGTCAAATTGTAGGAAACCCCAATCAGAGGATATCTAAGGCTCATCTGCAGCCTACTCCTGTATTTGACGATCCATTTTGTAGAATAACGTTAGACTGTATCGGTCTCATACCTAAGACCAAGTTAGGCAACCAATACTTGTCGACAAGATTTCCAAAGACTTTTCCTTTGGGGAATATTAAAACTAAAACCATAGGAAAAGCTATGATAATGTTGTTGGGAGTTTTTTTGTTTTTTTTTTACATAATTTGGCCTTACCAAATCTGACCAATCCGATCAAAAGTCAAATTTTGTGTCTGGATTTTTTTCAGCAAGTTATTCATATATTAGGCATCAAACAGTTTAAATCTTCTGCCAATTACAATTAAATCAAATAGCTTGAGAAATATTTCATAAAACGTTGAAGAATATGATTCGGTCATATTGTTTTCATACCGTAAAATATTCAGACTAAGGTGTTCATTTACTATTGTTTGTGCATTGTTTATCTTGCTTGTCTCTGTTTGTAATTAATTTGATCAAGACTCGGTGAGAATCGAAAGCGCTTAGGCTAGTAGATTTTCCCTGATTGATTTTGTTTTATTTCAAAGGTTCGTAGGTATTCCTACAATTACATATCTGTATATGATACTGACTTCATTTACCTAGGTCATGTGCTATTTACTTCTTTTCAAACAACGCTGAACATAAATAAACGTGTATGGGAATTGGTTTGGTTTACGGTACTGCAACACAAGTTGATTATATGACGCCAAAACAATTAGTGTAAGCTGCCTTTCCCAGTGACACACCGTGGTAGCTGATGAGAGCTAAGCAATGTGTATGACAGACAAAACACAGGTTTATGAAACGAACCTCCTCGCTTCATTTTACCTACTTTCAATTGTATTTCTCAGTTTATCTCTTTTTGATGTCTTTAAGGGTTTGGGTCAATTCGACCAACTCGATCAAATCGTCGTGCAACGTTGAAGTTAGGCCTGGGACATATAGTTTCAAGGCCTGGGACATATAACTTTAAGTTATGTTCCAGATTTGGACTCTGCTTCCTTCATCCCAAATTGTATATAAAAGGGCGAGATTGTCTAACACCATGGCACAAGACCCGTGGATTATATGCAGCAATGCTACATGTGTGGAACCTAAGCCATCTAGGATTTTTGAATTAATAGATCCAGACACTCAAAAGGGATAAAATGTTTTCAATTCAATAAAATAATTAATTAATATTTATTTGCTATATTGCCTACTAGTATAAGCGCAACTGATGAGTGTTCAGCACAGGAAGATTAGCCAGCTGATTATGTAGTTTGGGATATAAAGCCATTGTTCAGTTGCACGGTATAATATACACGGCTGCCAGTATAGCTGGTGGAGAAAAAAACTCAGGTAAACCGCGACAAGAACCACGTCCTCAAGAAACTTTCTCACATACCCACATTGGCCGTACACGAGACTGGAGCCTACGCGGACAGAGGTGCGATGGCAGTGATCGGTAAAGGCGGTCGTTTTAGTCCGCTAGGCCACCCTGGGCCCTTCCCGCTGCTTATGACTCAATACTCCTGTCAAAATATTGCAGACCGCACTCTGTCTTGAACTGCTCTAATTATGTCCATGTTACCTGTGATGATTCAATTCAGTGATGTAACTTTTATTCTTTCTTCCCTGTTTTTTGTTTGCGTTGATTTTCGTGGATGGGATGGGATGGTGAACTGGGAAGAAAGTTGTTTTTTGTTGCACTTTTGTACCATCTCTGCTTGTAAATAATACATCGTCATCGCTTTTTTTATTCATGATGTTGATATACATACATTCATTTGAATATTTTCGTCTGCATGGGCTTATCTTAGCAGAATGCCAAGGGATGCCATAGGTGGAAGTATTTTATTTCAAATATCTATCAACAGATATAAGTGTGTGTGTGTGTGTGTGTGTGTGTGTGTGTGTGTGTGTCTTTAACAATTTTATGGCTACGATGTTTGCAGTTTGGCAGTTTATAGAGATGTCTAGCACTGGAGAATCATGCCGCAGACATGTATCATCATGTCTCACAGAGTCACATTATCATAACAACAGGCCGACCAGTCCTAACACTGACCTCTTAATGCTGACGGCCTAGCGAGGCAGCTGCTATTACTATATTTATAAGTCTTTGGTATGACTCGGCCTTGGTTCGCAACCGCGACCTCCCGCATCCGAGACGGATGCTCTAAACACTTAGGCCACGGGAGCGGTCCTTCAAATTACGGTAGCCAACCTGTTTATTTTACCTGTGAAAGTTGCACGACAATATATGCCTCAAATTAAGGACAAAATGCTGTACATAAACTAATGTCCAGCTAACCTAATTATCACATCTTCATAACCTGTTCTCAAATCGTATCGTTTCAACTTCTTGGATAGAGAATTAAAATAATTAAACCAGAAAATCTGCCAAATTGCGAAAACAAAGAACAACACCCAAATATAAGGTGAAAAATGGGAAAGTTGGGAAAATTTTATATCGCTACAATTTATTTTGATAGGTAAAATTAAACCAGTAAATCAGGAAGTTCTGTACACACTAACATATTAGTCAGTGGGCATGCGTTATCAAATGTTTCATATTGAATTTCAGAAGCTTAAAGAACTTTCTTTATTCTTGCTATATATTTCCCTACATATGGAGAGACACACGCTTAGTGGTTAGCGTACCATGATAAGAGCAGTCTGCATCAGTATACTTGTGTAAACGCTCATAAAATCGTCTGAATATAAATCAGCCACATAGAAAAGAAAACATGGGCAAAATGTAGGGCAATCCCCTTGACAGAGACATATATTCTGATCCTCCTCTTCCTTCTGACGGATTTAAAATGATATATAAGTAGGTAGGTCAAACAATACACGGATGGATTAACGTAGACAATGCAGACAGAGTGAGAGAGAGAAGCACTAGATGGAAAGCGAATAGATGCAGTCTTGGCCAGAAGCAAAACAAAAGCGCATAAAAATATGTCAAGCATTCATTACGATGAAAACTTGTACATTTGACACAGGAATAGGCTAAAAAATCATTCCATATTAGTCGATGAGGAAGCTGACTGCACTGCGATTTGCTTATTTTTAAAAACCGAATGTGGTTTGACATTAGAAAATCATCATGGTATTCGAATACCAGATACGCGGAGCCAATTTTTGGCATCGTTCTCTTTTGTTTTTTCTACAAGTTGCTGATAAGAGATACTTTTCAGTAGAAAGAACGATAATGCGAATTGTTTAATGTTTGAATTGGTCTTTACTTTCTTTCCATTTCATCTAAGAAAGAAATAAGAGCGAAATCACCTTGAACTTTCACTGCCCTCATCACTAGCACGTAATCTTCCAGTTTTTTTCCGATCTATTCTCCTAAAGGCATTCTTGGTAGCATACTTAATTTTGCATTCGAAGTTTGCATGCTTTTTTCAGAGATTGTATCCTTCAACAATTATAGGGTTAAAATACGTCTAATCAGAATTGTTTGAGTTTAATATATTCTTGTTTCTTCCCGATCTTTTCCGAAGAGAATTTGTCAGTTGTTTTTATATCAAGAAACAAGACCATTATAGGTATAGATCCATTGTTTGGGGTGTATTGCACTAAACAGTTGCTCACATCCTTTTGAATACCCATGTGGAACGCCCTTTTGAAAAAATAAAATGGGCGCTAGAAGACAAGCAAAAAATTGTCACGTCACTGCTTGTTCCCAGCAGCCATAGAAAATTCATAGGTACTTCCTATTTGACACTTTCAATAAAAGATAATGGATAATGTTACATACTTTCCAAACAAACTTGCATGGCCACAACTGCTTACGTGATAAGGGGGAACATAATTCGTAGCATCTTCGATCAAACTATTGAATTTGAGCGGCAGATGAAAATAATTGGCTTGCACAGTACTGGTATTATTGAGACTGTAACAGGATTTGACCTGAATGATGGAGGTTTATGAAATGAATTAATAAAAATAAGTATATCCTCTGTAACATATACAGTGTGGTTCTTTCACGCTCCAAACACACGACTCATTTGATTACTTAACACAAGCATTCACAAATGGAAAAACAAAAATGTAAATCATATATTCAAAAATGAAGGTAATGCAAGTAAGATTCGGATAATCTCACGTAATGAAACTAAGATTCAACTAATCTCATGTAATGAAAGTGAGATTCAAATAATCTCATGTAATGAAGGTAACAATTGTATTCGACTGAAACAACATCATCAATTGAAACAAATATGATCAATTGAATCAACATAACAATTGTACCAAACACATGACTTGTGACTCAGCCATTTGTATAGCCCGTACATTTCATTACCACGTATGACTCATAATATTTGTAACAACTTGCAAACAAAACAGTTTGACCTGGTTTACGTATCCATTGTTAAACCACAGAGTTCTCCTGAATTCTTGAGTTGGCCCACGCTTGTATTGGCCATACACACCCTTCATGGATCCACCATGCGCACAAGTTTACAATCAGCAGTTCCGTCTTTGTATGGACTTGATGGTCACACCTGCTTCCATCCCCATACAGACATTCAGACGGCCAGACCGACAGCCTGAGATACCCGCACACTCACACGCACAGCTAAAATAAAACCAAACTGGTCATAATAACAGGTATGGAATTAAAATCTACAGATACATGCTACTAAATTAAACTCTTAATAGCAACTTGTAACAATTCAAAAGTTCACAACGTTTCAAATCCGCGTAGTGGTAAAGGCAACATTTCACGCAACGACATTAAAACTGATATGCTTCACATATCAAATAAAATAAAAAATGTAACACTTACCCCTATGGCTGTAGAACAAAAATGGAGAACGTAAACTCCTTGACAAGATCCAAAAGACCAATGTGTCAATTAGAGAAGAAACTTGTCTTAAATCTCCAAGGGGATGAGTCTTAGTAAGGGTAAAATACCCGTGCATACCGTGCTTTTAGTGTCTCTCGCCGCAAGCGATCTACGACGAGATACATGTTAGTTCAGTCGCTTAACTAGAAAAACAATTATCCACTCTAGGTAACGTTGTACGCATTACAACGAAAATGATCAAATCGTTCTAAGGCGAAACAAAGTTATTTCTTGCCTTATTCTGTAACAGAGATAATGTTATGTCTTGACTGCAATCAAAAATATGAATTATCAAACTTGGAAAAGCCACTCTTGGAAAACCCACTAATTATTGGACTAACATCAAACAAATGCATATAATTGATACAGATGTAACTGAAAATGAAAATAATTTTATGCAATTTTTACGCAAGGCATAAAATCCAGAAATTACACCTATTTCACTGTCACTTTAACAGCAAAACTCGACTGTGCTTCAAGACGGTAGATGTAATGACCTAAGATACAAAAAGAGCAATGGTATTAGACCACAAGTTTTCAAGAGTTATCACTCTTACAAGAATTATTCAAAGACATCAATGTACAAGAGACCGGTAACAAAGACCATATTACAAATGTTTTTAAAAAATGACACAAAAGTTTATAAACAAACTGAATAAGAATAAAAGGAAAGAATAATTGATTCAAAAAAGCGTGACAGGGAAAAGAAACTTTATTGACCTAGAGCATGCAGTAAACAAATAAATATAAAAGGTGCATAAAGAACCTATGAGTTTTCCGAATGTGCATTTTAGTTTGTTGCAGGGTAAAGTCATTTTCGGTAGTAGAATAATCAATGATGCCGCTTAAAAGTTGAAAGGTAGACACAGGAATAAATGATCTAGTAGCCTGTAACAATTACATTATCTGCTGTCGGTAAACAAGAGGTGAACATTTGTTGTTTAAATTCAAAGCGGTTATCCAAGGCCACGCACGCATAGTTAATCACTGGCCTAATGAATGGTAAGTACATTTTGTAGAGAGGTGATCTTTATTGGGCAATTTAATCTTTTGAAGCATTGCCAGATGCTTGTATATACATTTAACCTCCGTAAATGCATGTAAGCATGAATATTCCGTGTATGTATGTATGTATGTATGTATGTATGTATGTATGTATGTATGTATGTATATATGTATGTATGTATGTAGTTTAAAGGCACATTATCACAGTCATGGGTGTATAGTATCTATTAAATGTTAAGTTCCAAAGTTGCATCGGTAAATTTCCTAAAAACATTGGGCAATACAATCCCTTCGAAAAACTAAATCTGAAGTGCTACAAGGCAAAGGATAAAGGTGAAAATGTCAAAATTCGTTTACAAGTATATAAAAAGATAAAGGTAACACATATAGAATTCTTAAAATATTAAATAAAATGTTTTTACATAAACCACAGTCCCTCAAAAAGTCCAAGATTTTCTCTGGCGGTACGGCATCAGATTGGACCAAACTTGACCTATAATTCAGTTGATATATAACATACAACTTCTGTTTCACAGAATGGAGGTCTATACATTCGCCATTTATATGTTTAAATGTCAAGAGACTCTGGCAACATATGCACTGTGGTCAAGGTTTAAATTTCAATAGGTATATATGGGTGAGGTATATGTGTTTTATACTCAGTGACTGATGGGATATGAACGTTTCAAGAAGAATTATGTGGATTCCCATTGGTTTGGCGAAGTCATGTAAATATACGTGGTTTGTCGTAAAACAATAGTGTATGTTGTCACATGGGGTGTATTGCAAACTACAGTTCAAACATTTGTTTGGACTATTCAGTGGTGATAAAAACTACTCATTATATGGACTCTAAAATTATTCTAGAAATATTATAAATTATTCGAAAGAATTCTGGACAATGCCATCACTGTTCTTGGAGGACCCGTTCATTTCCGGTATTGAAAATTATAATGGACTTTTCATTCGTTTGGGACTTTCAAACACATTTATAAGGACAATCAATCTTGGATTCACTTCATTATACTGTACGTTCCTCTAACATTTTTCATTCACCACTTTAATAATTAAATTGTTTGTTAAGTTTTACAAAACTTGATGGTTTTGCTTCTTTACTGTTACTTAAGTTTGTGACCATAGAGTCGTAACAACTTTTAGTGTGATATACACCCAACCATATCCATAAACTTTTAAATTTACTTCTACAACTACTACGAGTTTTTAAAGCTCACAGTGTTTAGCCTTGCATAAAGCGCACTCAGTTACAAACGAGGAAACCACAACCTGCTGAACGATCTAATAACTTTAAATAAATACTCAAATGGAGTAAGTGGTGACATAAGATAAAGGAAACATAACAGAACTACTAGTCACAAACAGTCCCATTGTGGGGCGGTTCTGTATGGCAAAGAGAAGATGTGTTCTTAAAATTTAAAGATAACAAAATTGTCAGAAGCTTTAAAAAGATAAAGTATACCAAATACACGTTAAAATGTAATCGAATACGACTGAAGATAAAGGTTTGAGTTGTTAAAAAGGCTTTACAAAGCATATAAAATAAAAGATATTTCTAAAGTAAAATTACGACCTAAATACATGGTCAATCTTAATATAAAGCATTTTAAAAAGTGCAAGATTTATTCTGGTGGTACGTCATAAAAAAAAATCCTAATTGAGTTCACAGAAGACACACAAGTCACCCGTTGAAGGTGGAAGTTGATACACTAGACCAAAATATGTTCTGCTGTCAGTGGACTCTTGTGGCATATGCACTTTGCTCTACATTCACCGTTCAAAGTTATGCAAAGGTCAATAAGTGACCTATATGCGAGCACAACTTCACTTCATGTCTGCGGTTTGTTCTATATGAGCATGCCATTCTCCAATGCTTCGTTTGATGTTCCTAGCTTTATAGGTAGGACTCAATTTGACACAAAACCTGTACCAATGCACCTCAAAACGATGAAATATGAATGGAAAGCGGCGTGTTGCAAGGGACACTTTTCCTTTGAGTTTTGATTCACCATTAGAGATGAAGGTTATGAGGAGAGAGGTACTGATGGTATGGCGAGGGATGAACAAATTGAGGCGCATGAACATATGCTTGGGCTTTCAAGTTTCAATGTGACTTGCAATGAACGTTTACTTATTTTCTCAATAATTAAATATTGCCGGAAGGAATAAAATGGCCTTCGTCAGTTTGTTTGCTTGTTTCGACTGTAAATCTCCACCCTATCAAAACCTATAGGCTTGCCTTAAAATTTAGTCATCTGTTTTCATGACGAACATTGGCGGGTAACGTGTAATATAACAAGGAACAGCCGTTCGTATAATTTATACTTGTATAAATGCTCGTAAAAGTGAAATAGAATAGGGAAGAAAATCAACCATACTTGAATAATTGTAGGTATATTAGAGAAGCGATGAAATTGTAGGTATGATATGGGGCATACCTATTACAAGTGACACACATTTCCACCTTACTGTTCCACCTAAGACTCTTCAGTGCTCTTTAAACAAGATGATAAATAAATAGAAGGATGGATAGATAGACGAATCTGCGTACATAGATTCATACAAAACAACAGAGAGAGAATCAAGTGACGGAAAGCGGTCAGATGGAGCGGTAGCCTGAGACAACGAAAAGCAAAGAAAAATGACGATAAAGTCTAGTATTTATTGCATTTAATATTTATATATATTACAAGCAATATGACACAGTCATTCGCTATTTATCAATATGGATTTGATTATACTGATATTTCATTGTGAGTTTTCAAATCAGAAACTGGCTGACACCAAATACTGATGGTTTGAATACGATGTACCTAGCACCAATTTTCAGTCACATTCTGTGCCTTTTTTCTGCAAGTTGTTATAATTAAATACAATTTAGGATTAACAAAAGCTTAGAACGAAGTGTGTACTAGTTCGTTCGTCCATCCTTCAAGTCAGTTTCATCTGAGGAAGTAAGTTATTACATTAAATCGTTGCTGTTTTCATTTATAAAGCTGGTCAACAATAGCAGATCGTTTAGATCTTTTATTTTACATTTTATTAGCCTTAAGATAGTTTATTGTATCATATTTTATTTTACATTTGCATCTTGGATTCTTTCTCTAGTTTTAAATGATATAACGTAAAATTAAAATAACGATTCTTTGATAATAAGATCTATAACATGTTTAAAGATTTTGTCTCGATCCACTTATTTATTCTTTATTGATATTCATGAAATAATTTTATCTAAAAAGAGAATCACGCGTAATTGTTCGAAGTACCAAGATATCGTTCCAAATTTGCATTTATTTCGTCAATTATACCGTCATCCTACCTATGACAATTACCGTACAACTTCCGCTTCAGGTATTCCAGAATATTTCTCTTTATCTTTTCCCTCAAGCGTGGACTGGAAAGTTCTCTATTGGGATTGCCGCACATTAATTTTAAGATCTTGGGAAAACAGCAAATAAAAACACTAGAAAATATATTTACAATTATATCCAACTCTTGGAAGCGATCAAAACTCAAGAGAAGTATTATAGAGACTACTAATACAAAAAGGATAACTGCAAATCGAGCAAGTGTTTTGCAGACTTCTCTTCCTTAGGGTTTCGTACGCTCAACAATAAAGTTAAATAACGGTGTGGGGATTCCTTTCAAGCCGTCGTATTCATATACGAAATGTTTGGTGACATCGGAAGATTTCCTTTTCAAATTATCACATATATCAACAGTGACTTTGAGAATCGTCCTGTACAGTGATGCAAATGAAGCTAGACCGTCATAAAAATAATAGATAGCCATGAACGTCAAAATTAAGTAGCCATAAGATTGTTTGGGATAAACGAATATGCCAGTGAATGTAAACAGGCAGAGGCGACAGAAAAAAATGAATGTACTAATGAAAATCAAACACAAAATGTACCATGGATACAAAACACACACGGAGACCATAATCGCAATGGCGGTCACAAAGAACCGGGGAATCCTATTTCCTGAATTAAAACTACGAATTGCATCCCTACAACCACAGTAATATGTCTTTAAGAGAATACAGAAGAAGCCAATCATCGGGATGCCATAGAACAGAACGATAAACATAATTTCAAGTAGACAAACAAGACAATATAGACACCATATTAATATGACTATAGGAATGAGAAATCTGTAATGTCGAAGTTTCCCATATATGCCAACACTCCACCTTTGTCTTCCTATAATATACCACGTTTTCCAAAACTGCTTATTTACTAGTGTTAAAAGACGTCCAATCAAAAGCTTTTTTAGTTTGATATAACCTCTTTCCTTCTCTATCTTTTCCCGACAGAATTTCTCAAGAGTTTTTATATCTATGAACAGGACCGATATTGGTATGGATCCATTCTTCGGAGTGTATTTCAGCAAACAATCGCTCAGGTCCTGTGGAACACATGTGTACAACGCCGTTGTAAGAATATATAAACCAAGTGCTACCATTGGTCCACCGAAGACAGGCAAAAAATTGTCAAGTGAATCTTTGTATCCAGCAACCATGGAGAGAAAATCCATTGGTACCCCTTTCTTTACACTTTCCGCAATATATGGATGATGATATTTATTTTCCAGACAGACTTGCAAGGCCACAAACGATAGCGTTAAAACAGGGAATAGAATTCGTACCACCCTCGACGAAAATACTCGGTTTAAGCGGCAGAGGAAAAGAATGGACTTACATAGTACGGATGGCAGTGAAACAGGCCATGTCTCGTTGACGAAGGTAATATTTCCAAAGTCTGCTTCTAAGGCCGACAACAATGAAGGCATCTCTTGTGAACCACTTTCGGCTGTCTCCATATTTTCCGCTATTTCGTATTCTGCCTTATCTGTAAGCGTCCTATTCCTGGTATGACTGCCATACAGTTTCTGCAAACCCTCCAGTAGTAGTGGGGGAAGAACAAAAAGAGTATAAACCCTAAATAATAAGGAATATCCCACCACAATATGTCATAATAATGCCTGTTGAAATCACAATCTATATACTCCTTTTCTTTATAATTCTCTTTTAGTGAACAGCAAGACAGTCTAATGAACTCTACGGGGCAAAGCATATACTTACACAAATTTTGCTTCGCCGTGTTTCTGTTGATATACTGCTTGTAACACCAGTAACTATGGTGATATTTTTCTTTTGGGCCGTCCGTTTACTCTAGAGCTTTTGTCATGTTGTTGAGTGCTCGCGCAATCATTTTATCATACTCATCTTGACCAACTATCAGCTTATGTTGGTTACACCGAAAATGGAGATTTATTTTGAAATAAGTACTTGGGATGTGGAGCGCTAGGAATCCAAGTGACCAAATATCATACCCAACCGGTAAATGTAAGAACATATATCCGCCATTTTCACCCTTGTAAGTCCAAAGCCAGACGTTCGGTTGAATGACATCATACGTGCCGTTAATAGCCGAATTGTTCACACTTAAATTTAAGGCAACTAAATTCCATTCATGTTTCAAAGTCAAGTATACAAAATTATTTGCGTCATCTTCGTCAACCTCGAGGGAACAATTTTCTGAAACATTTGAAACATTGCCCGATGCCGTATTTTCAGTCACTATTGTTCCTTCCTCTGCGTTGCTATGAACCTTTTGTCCTGAGTCTGCAATCAGGTTAGACTTATTGTTTGTTCCAGATATGTTTGCATGCCCATCTGCTCCGTTTTCTCTGACTTGAATGGCAGTGGCTCTGCTCTTCAATTCTTGTATAACTTTCACTTGTTCCTTGCTTTTTTATGGGTTCCATTGACTATAAGGCAATTGTATTTCCCCATGTACAGCTACTGAACAAGTCCATGCTAAGAAAAGTAACGTTTGGAAAATGACAGTTGTGAACGCCATTTGTTTTTCTTTATCTGTCGATTGCCTGAATGAGAAGTACACTGTGAAGTTTTATTCAGCTAATAATTCTTCGCACCGTACTTGCAAAATATACACGATGTTTTTTTAATTATAAATTCCTTTCTGCAGTAATATCTTTGTTCTATCGTCTTGCGATTACGAGGACTTACTGATGGATGGTTACTACAATATCCGGTTGCTAAAGCAAATGAGAAATTCTGCGAAACTGAAGCATATTTAGCTGTAGTCAATACTGCTTAATTCTTTGATTTAATCAGGGTTAACTATTATTATAATTAAGTTTCCTGCAAAAGTGTGTATTAAATAATTACTACTAAAATGCATCTTTCAGAAACACGAAAAGGTATGGCTTTATCAACGTAGATAAGCTCATGAAGAGATGCATTATGGTGCAAAAAGAGAGGACACTAAATGATTTCCCAACTCGACTGAATGATCTAAAATGAAATGGAAGACATTCGAGTGGACATTCCTTCAATCCATTTTGTTAGGAGTCCGATCTTTATGTAACACATTTTATTGCATCGTTACTGGATTATTATTGATGATAATGGGATGTCATTTAGGCAATTGCAGAAGTACATTTCTTGTAAATGCCAAAGTTAGCTTTCAACTGAACAATGAAAGGCGTTGCATATTCAACAAAATGTGTGATCTCCACAGTCCATCCAAATATGTTTGCGCGCGCGCGCGCACACACACACACACACACACACACACACACACACACACACACACACAAACTGTTTTGTATTGTTAGATTAACATAATTTTAAAAGAAAACCTATAGAAACAGACAGACATACAGAAAAAGAGATAAAATGATTGATTAAATATCAATATTTACATGATGGTATCATTCGTTAAACAGTACATCCGTGTTTTCTAGAATCTAAGAATCAGAATATTTAAATTGTATAATCACATCGTTTACCTAGGTCCGACGCTATCTGCTTGTTTTCAAACGTTGGACTCCTTTGTCGTGTTGAACATTATGCTGAACATAAATGAAAGTGTATGTATTTATTGCAAGAGACCAAGTGTTATCTTGTATGCTTCTGTAATTGGATCTAAAAGCAGAGTCATGAGTGCATACAAAACTACCTGGTACAAAAACGGTTCATTCTGATTGGCTACATGGTCAAATGCAAAATGACTTAGTTCAGTAGTAGTTATAAACAAGGATTCCTGCTCAGAGACCGTATTTTTCTCCAAACAAATACAAAGACGCATTTCGAGGCCTCTATCGCAACTTTTTTAAACCCACCCTGACCACACCCATTGGGTTAGTGAGACATACCTTACTTCGTGGCTAGACAAAAAAAAATTGCGAAGTGCTTTGCACTTTTGAGATTATTTTATTTTGTTAGACAAAAATTTTTTCAGATTATTTCTAAAGTTTAGACAAAATTTATTTCTAAAGTTTAGACAAAATTTTACACAACTTCCTCACCTATTGCTAGTGTTTCATCTGTGGATATCAGAAATATTTCATCATCATGATAGTAAAGACAAAACATTATTCTGCCACGTACCCAACGACGACATTCAAATAAATCTTTCATTGCTAGTTTATGAAGCGGATACTTTTTGTCTATGGTAAATACTTTTGACCGATCAAGGTCAATGATAAGTTTAGTATATTTTTGTTGACTGCTGGATCATGAAAGTTATTAAATCCTGCTGACAATTCCTGGCTTAATTTCTCAAGATAATTGAAATACTCGCTGTTGCCACATCTGATAAGTGAAAGATTTAGCTTGTCACGTCCGCTGAAACATATTCCAGAAGTTTCATTTTTAATTTCAACTGTCAACTATTTTCCGTCGATCACCAAATATTTAATCTTGATATTGCTGCTATTTGTCACTGTAATTTTTTCGAACATTATTTTTATATTTTAGGTAAAATTTCATATTGTAGTCGGAAAAGATAATGTCAAGTATAGATTTATCGTCAATGACTTCGTCAGATTTATCGTCAGAACAACAATACCCAAATGCAAATGTATCTATTCCGTTTTTACAATAACCTTTGTCATCAAAATTACCTTATCCACGTTTGATAATGACATCTGTTTCAAGTTTATGATGATTTGTTCGAATAGCCATTGCTCTTATAAAACTAACAATTCCATCAAGCGCATATTTAAAATCATCAAACCATATAAATTGTTCAACATGCCCGCGCGGTATTCCTTTTGCTTTTTTCTTACTTTATTGTTATCCAACAATATAGGATACATTTTACTTCGCAATCCAATAAAATATTTGATAATGAGCGAATTCATTTTATCCTTAAACTTACCAATAACTTTTTTGTTTGTATCATCGTGAAATTTATTATCGGGAGGATAATCGGAAAGATCAAACAGATGTTTGTTATCAAATATATCCTGATAGACATCCTCACATTCGATTTCATTAACAAGCAAGTCAGTATCGGCAAACAATAATTTACTTGACGGCCACAACTTTTTAACAAAATTATAATGAAAATCGTACATGAGTCACTTTGACAAATCTAACACCGCAGGTCCAACGTAAATCGGCTTATTCAGTTTCAAATTTGTTTATCTTCGTTTTATCGCGACAAGATTTTCATTAAAAATTTTCATACTGAAAACTCGTCGTCTGATACAAGTTTGTTTCGGCAGTTGATATCATTAACTAGCTCGATGTTTACTCACTTTCTAATATTTTCCATTGTCTTACCAAAGGCAGAGTTGTACATACGCTTAAAAAAGGCTTTATTGAAATTGGTTTTCGCTACAACTCTCCTTGACGTGTTTGAGCTAATATAACCTCTCATCCACAGTGACCGTTTGAATTTTAACACTAGATGAACTTTTCTTAACACAAGACCAGCATCTACTGCTTGTTTAAAAACTTTATAATGCAAAACATAATTTCGCTTTTCAAGTAAATATGGAACGAGCTTACTTACCACATAATTTTTTTATTACCCGCCATTGCTTGTTGTTCCTGAGATAACAAACTCTAGTCGATCATCATTGATTCCGCACAGAATGGATAATCGTTGTGTAAATCATGCAACGAAGCAGGATAATCGAGATCAACTTCAACAAAATACAAAACATCGTCAGGTTTTTTTTCTGTTTCCTTTAAAAATTAGTCAGGTGTAATAGAACGAAATCCACCAAATGACATTGGTTCTGACATTGCAAACCATAAGGGTTATTTGGGTCAAGATAAATAATGTACTTCGATGGAAGCTCAGGATTGTACTCTTTCGTGTATCTGTTGCTTGCTTCCGAATAATTCTTTGTTATAAAGCTAATGCCGCCTCTGATACCTTTTTCGATAAAGTTAAACATGTCAACATCTGTTAGTAATTCTAACTCTACCCTGCTGAACTTTAGCATAGCATCCCACGGCAGACCTGGAGCAGAGTAATACCAACAAGGATCTAGTCTGTAATTGTTATAGCTCACTTTTCGAAAACTGTCAAATACATCCGCTAGAAATAATACATCCGTTTTCAAATACAAACCATGATAATCACCAAATGTCTTGCAATCAAATTCTTTCCAAACATCTTGCGTATATTTGTACTCGTCATCGGTTATATTTTCGTTTTCTAGATGCGAATAAAATTTATCTTTGTCGGGCAAAGAAGTTTAATCAAATTTACTCCAATTGTCGAGATACTCGTATGGAAATACTCCTTTTTTGTTAACAAGCTTGCTTTATTAACAAAACAATCTTGTAGGTTATAAAACTCGCTACCGTCTTTCACCAGCTCATCTAACGATGCTACCATAAACTGTAGGCTGTCGATAAAACGCAACTTACCTAAAGTAACTGACATATACTTTTCAAAATTATTTGGAATACACTTATAACGTTATCAAGTTTTAAACGAGACTTTATTTCAGGATCACTAAAAGCCTCTACGATAATGTGACTGTCATATCCTTGGAAATTGTGAAGAACAAATGGAATAAAATCTGGAGCATGAAACTTTAGATTACACTTGTCGTGAGCCGCTCACCGATATTGTCCGGTCAAATGACAATGATCACGCACCTTTTTGTTATCAGGCGCAGGCGATGCATGTGTATCAAACGCCCATTCACAAATATAACAAAATTCTGCTTGCTTGTGATCAATTTCCTGCTGGACCGTTAATTTTACCATTGGAATAAGTCTTCCTAAAAGATTTGAAATAGCATCAACTTCGCTAATTAACTGCTTGAGAAGCCAAACAGCTGGATTAGGACCACGATATATTTTAATCTGTTTGGATAGACTCAGATCAAGGCAACAAACTATCTTGTACGCGACTCCGCATGGAACATGGTTTTGAGTTTTTCTTGTACTTGATTGGTTAGGATTATTTTCTACACCAAGTACAGGCTGAAGTAAACACTCGAAATCAGCGTAAGGAAGTTTTAATTTATGTTTGTGGTTGATAAACTGCAGAATTTTTTTCTTTTTCGCCTGGAATTGTTTTCGTTGTACTTCCGAACAATACTGTAGATGTTTTTGTAGTTTTTCATCGTCAGAACAACCGTGTAAACAGTGATAACAAAAATATTTTTTGTTTTTATATTTGTTGTATTGTCGTCCAACGAGTCCGTTGAAGTTTTTGATCCAAACATAATGAGTTTAATAAAACAGCAAGTTTATTGTTGATTGTGAGGCTGTTTCAGAAATATATCTCAAATAGACGTTTTCACGCTCGTCAAGACCAAATACGTTAACAGAAATATTGTTTTGCGTTTCAAACTTTGGTATTTGCTTTTCTGCAACGGGAAAGTCAATATCTGTAAAATTTAATTTTGTAACATGACTAAAATACTTGTCAACACGATCAGCGTTTTTTTTTTTTTTTTTTTTTTTTTTCTGCTGGAAACATCGCAGAAAGAACGGCCCTCTGGAAGCATTTCTTATCAAAGTTTTTGACGTTAATGCAGCACTTTTTGTTTTTTATTTTCTGAGGAAGGTCAATATATGAACTACCGCGTAATACGTTATATTTCATCGTGTGAAACAAAATTTCAATAATCATCTCAAACTTCCAACCCGAACCTGATTCGGTGAATTGCTCTATTTTCTTCCAAATTTCTTGGTGTATTTTATCAGCTAGCAATGAAAGATTAGTTCCAAGCAAAACATGCTAGGATTTTGCGTTAATTAAAGGATCTACAGTTTCCTCATCAATATCATCTCCAGAAACGTATAATTTTGAAAACATAACGTGGTACTGCACTAGGATCTTCAAACCCTTATGCATATCAAGCTCACGTTTTATAGTTGGTTCAAACAAAAGATTTATAGAAGTAAAATTTGCCAGAACGATTTGTTTATCAAATCGATAGCTAATGTCAAATCCAGCAAAAGCGGTGGCTGTTTTTTATAGGTTTTTCCGTAAGGATCTTTTTCGCGATATCGCGTAACTTTAGCATTGTATTATATTATGTTTGACAATTGTCTTATTGCGTTGTAAAAATAAGTACAATTAGAGATTAGAATTGCTTATTGTATAATGACTCTAAATTTAATGGTAAGCGCAAACGAGCAAGAATATTATTATATCCATCCGAAATACAACTTGTACGCGGGAAATATGTTACGGTCAGTGATGCACATCAAATGTGGCCAACCGTTTGGTAAAGCAAAACCAGCTGGTTATAAGATCAGCGTAAAATCATACGGCGATAACAATCGAAGGGAAATACCAAGGAAAGATTTTATTTACTCGCTGTTTTGTGAAGATATTCCAGAAGGACAACGAGTATATCATGTTAATGGATTGATTACCAATGATAATATTGCAAACTTGTCTTTGCAAAACGAATTTCAGCCTCATCGGGTGTTTGATTTATACGAAGCCTCTGACAAAAGAATTATTCGAAATCGAAAAACGAAAAAAGCCTTAGGTAATTTACAAAGAAAGTATTATCTTAAGATAAGTATTCGCGGTAAGAAAATTGATAAAGTTAATTATTATAGCCACAGGTTTGTTTTCGAAGTTTTTAACAGACCAATTCCACCAGGTTTAGTAATCAACCATATCAACAACATCAGGAACGACAATCACTTGGAAAACTTAGAGCTAGTTACACAATAAGACAATGTTTTAAAAAAAGGGTAAAGGTGGTGTTGTTAATTTTAGATCTGCTAAACAGATCGTTGTAATAAACATTGAAACAAACGAAAAAAATTATATTTCCTTCAATATCAGCTGCTGCTAGGCAATATGAAATGAATCCGGCAATTGTTAAGAGAGTTGCGGACGCTGTTATAAATTCATCAACATGACAATCAACATTTGACAGAATAGCCTTCTGGTACGATAACTAACCTTTTTGCATGATTTTCACAAGTTCTTCTCGACTAATACAGCTATGACACCATAACATGATAGCTTTTCTATCATATATTAAATATCAAATATTTTTTGGCAATTGTCGTTTTTCTGGTTCGGTTAATAGCACGTTATAAGCTCCATTGTCCATCAAAAGAAGATTAACTGATATATAAAATATATAAAGATATTTCGTACAGCTTTTTTAAGTTCGTACTTGTTAAAAATTACTGCTCTTTCATGATATCTTATTTTGTCCATTGTTATTTTATTAAAATTAGACAAAATTTATTATAATATGAATGTACTTGAAAGACTCACGTATTTATACAATACCCCATACGAAGATATAATTGTCAAACCGAATACCAGTTACGAAGTCACCCTTGAAGTTTTTGATAGCATAATCAATATCAACGATGATGATGTCGATGAAGAAATAAACACCGTTATCGATACGAAAAATTATGGAAGACGACAACTGGTAGATATGATGTTAAATGTCACACTGCAAAAAAAAATCTAAAATTCAATTTTACGGTTGCGCAGAATCAATTATTTTGGCAGTTGATAAAGCCGCTTTTAAACACTACAATACCTGGTAGTAAATAAAAGTATAAAATTTTATCTTTTATTTTATATTCGTCAAGATCTTCAACCTGATGCCGCTAGCGCCAGATCGAAAACAGTGTTTGATATCGTCATGCAAACCTGTAAGATGTAGATCGGTCTTACGTAAATACTACGAAATCTACAAAAACAATATTTCACTATGTTGAGCTCGTTGAGCTCCGTAGTTGGGATCCAGCTATTAAATTTATCGCTGTAACCGCGCCAGATGACAAGACTTTTATTGCCACGCTTTCTGATTACTCATTCGATAACGAAAACATCTTGGTCTGTTTTCTGTAATTCTCGTTCGTGGAAACTACCAATTACTGGTTCATCTGGCAAATCTTTCAGTGCGTACGTTACAGGAATCGTCGCCAGAACTTTATCAACGACAAATATTTCCTCAGTCCAGTTTGGTGTAAATCCTTTTCCAAATACTTTTTTTGTCAGAGAAATTCTGACTTTATGTCCGATCTTAAATTTATGTCGACGATACATATCTTCGTTTGCAAGAATCGGATTTTTAATTAACAGGTAACATTTTGATAGTTTTATGTTTCGTGCTGTTGTAATTAGATACTATCTTTTGGAAATCATAAATCTATCTGTTTGTGTTTTTAGCTGTCAGATGTTTTTGGATTCTTTCTTTTAGTCTACGATTAAATTGTTCAACAATAACGCTCTTTCCCTCATTTCCCGTAACATATTTTTTAATGTTATTTTGCTCCAGTGTTCAAATTTTTTATTAAAACAATCTACTCCTTTTTCAGTCCAAATTTTATTTGGTTTTCTCGCGTCGAAGACACTCCTGTACTTGTTATTACTTGTTTTAACGCATCAGTTATCGATGTTCCTGTTTTATCGACAACAGGTATACTACACACGTACTTGCTAAAACATCAATAACATTAAACAAGTATTTCTTGTTATCGTTAAACTGAGCAAGATTTGACATATCTACTAGATCTATCGCCCAGATATCGTCAACGGCATTCGCGACAACCTTACGTCGCGGAATTTATTTTAGGCCTGTGTAATTCAATTGCAAGCTACTGCATTGGTGCAGTTTCTCTTCCAAGACCTAACTTATAATTTGTTCCATTTAATCCTTGCACCAGTTTTCTGTCAAATCGTTCTCGCAGATTTACCGGTTTCATACTATGTTATTCGTTTAGCATTGTTTTATAACAACCTGCTTTATCTTGTTCGATGTCTCAATAACAGATGACGATTGTAAGGCTCTTGTTCAGGCAGTGGATTTTCGTTCTCGTCCAACTGTTTATCTAGCGGATTATACGGCGCAATGTATTTATGCCCAGGCAATGTCCAACCTCCTTTTGGGTTCGGTAATTTAACGATAAGTTTGTGGATGTCAAAGCCAGCGCCAATTTCTTCTCGGCGATT
The DNA here is from genome assembly GCA_016617855.1 of Megalonaias nervosa. Classification (NCBI taxonomy): domain Eukaryota; kingdom Metazoa; phylum Mollusca; class Bivalvia; order Unionida; family Unionidae; genus Megalonaias; species Megalonaias nervosa. The sequence goes on along the minus strand of JAECUM010007035.1, from coordinate 22,550 downwards.
GCAGGATTGGCAATACGTAACAATTTTATCTTGTTCGATACATAAGTCTTTGTCGCAATCACAATTACATGTATCACTTTTCATTCTTTTATTTTTTGTTTGACCTTTTTAATCATTAACCAGAATAACTTTATTATTGCCTGAAGTTGTCAGGGGAATTATATCAACACCTTCTCCAGCGACCGACTGTTTGTTTGCCTGGCACTGCCAGGAACATGCCTTTCTTTTTACTACAAACAGCACAGATACTTTTTAACATCATTCTTTTGTTTTTTGTTTTTTGTTGTTTTTTCTGTTCTCTCGTCCGTGTTAGACGTTTAAGTTTTGCATTTGAGACAAAATGTTGTTGATGACTGCGTCATTTTTTTATATTTGATTGTCACACAAAATTTATCGCTAGGTTATCGCTGTGTTTACACGGGTACCTATCAAATTGTCAAGCAAACGTTCCAACTGGCTGTAGTTAGATAGAAGAATAATTTATTTTTTGTGTGTGTTTTCGGAACGCTGGCGTTTTGCTTATATATTTCTTGATGACATCGCTTGGAGGAAGTCCAAACGAATCAAAATAATTGTCATTGTAAACAGCTACCCAGTGAGTGCCGGATCCATCATTGAAATCTTGTATGTTTATTACACACGAACCGCCTACTGGTACGGTATCAAGTTCATCTTTAGAATATACTCCGTGAAATCCTTTCACCGATTTTAGCTTGTCTAATATTTCAAAATTACTTAAAGGCAACGAAGTTGCCATCAGCGTCTGGTTCCCGGCAATATCAGACTGCGACCGATACCCAACAGATTTGGCAGTAGACTGCCGGCTGGCCCTGCTAAAAGTGGAGCGAAAGGAACAATTTCTCCTTGTTTCATTTTTCGTGTTGTCCTCTTTTTTGTGTTTGTCCTTTTTTCACAGGCGCTGGAGCCCGCGCTTTTTTCGTTGACCGTTTTTGGTTGTCATTTTTTATTTCTTATTGTCACATAAAACTATAGTGCTATACGATTTGTTTGATACCGTCTCCGGCAACCGCTTTTTTAGTTGCTCTTGATACTGTTCCTAATGCTGCTGCTAGTCCTAGTGTCCCTACTACAGGTATTAGTTTTGGTAAAACAGTTCTGGCTATAGTTGCAAATGCTGGTCCAGGAAAGCCGCCGTGTTTCGAAATCGCTGTTACCTGCGCAACAGACAGGTTAAGAACAAATGGTTTTCCTTCATATAGTTTCTTGATTTGTTGTTGCGTTAACATTAGCTTGATTGCTGTTTTGTTCGACTTTGTCGTCGGAGATATCTTTAAAGAAACAGAACGGCGTTTAGCTACTGCTGTTGATAATTTTTTAACTTGACCTTGAGTCAGGTATATTTCTTTGGAAATATATTTGGTTGTCATTATATTTGTTTGTCCCATAATATTTAAACCGTTTGCGAGACAATCACACTTGGACAGTCATCCTTCCTTTGGTTGCGTCTATTGTCAGGAATCTGTCACTGACAACTAGAGCGTATACGTTATACGGTTCAGCTGGCAGCACACCAAGCGTCCTAGTAACTTCAAAATCAGCAGTTGATCCGATAGCTCGTTCGGAATGTTTTGATACGTCAAAATAAAAGATTGGGTATAGTGCTCGAAATTCTTCGATTGATATTTGAGATCCACTATCCGTGTCTTGATATTTTTGCATTGCTTCCATAAAGTACATATATGGTTGTGATACATTTTTAATAGCGTCCACGTCAAAGTTGCATTTGAATGCTTGTTCCGGATACTGTTTCGAGTTGATTCTAGCTACGTTAAAAATCTAAATCATACACACACACATTGATTCTAGCAAGGATTCGTCTAACATCAGCATTATCAAATATAGAGTTGTTTAGTTCTTGATCATGAAGACGCACCTGTCGCTGAAAAACAACAAACAAATGTCTTGGCAACTGTTTGCTAGGCGCCGCTGTAATACGCCATGTGTAATCTGTTGTATTTGGAATTGCGGTTTGATATACCTTGTTTTGCTGCAAATATATATTTTTGTGTACGCGGTCAACATTGACTCTAGTTCTATCGATTTGCTGATCGATGTAACAATTCTTGGCATCCACAGCGCCAATCTTGTAATCGCAAATTGTCCTTTAGCTACTCCACCAGCATGCATTATACAAACATTTTGTTATGCTCGATCAAGAACAAGTGTATGTTTTAGTCTACTAATATCTTTGTTGTAATCACGGCAAAATCCAAAGATTGTGCTCAGCTGCAACATCATTGTTATTTGACGTGATTCCTCTGCAAACGCTTTTTGTTTAGCAAATCCTTTATTATATTGCTGTCATCGTATATTTGCAACGGCTACTCTTAATGAATTCCTTATTGCAGCTGCGTCATTAGCAGCGGGATTGGCGATTAGATTATTGTTATCTGCAGCAGAAGCACCATCACCATTAAGAAACTCGCTTGAAACAGCTGTCCCAAATCTAGTATCTTTAAACCACATCATATCTGTGGCTACCGATCATGAATAATCATCGCTGAACGAAACTATGTTGAGTATTGTACTTGCTATAGACAAGTGCATTGAGATATCTTCTACGGTTTGATTAGCCAACAAGCTCCAACCGTTGTTAACAAATGCAATTTCTGCACCAGCTGCAATATCAGCGCTTAGCGCGGTTAGTACTTGACCACGTACTTCTAAAATGCAGCACCTCTCGCAAGAGCTTTTGATGCGTCAATTGCAAGAGGTGCTACTTTATGTGCTATTCCTGGTACAATCTCTACAATCTTTGAAAAGATGTTTCCAAAAATCCACCCACAATTTTTCTTCCGTAATGTGTTTTTTTTTTTTTTTTTTCATTGTCTTTATATCTGATAGTGCTACCAAATTCGTTAACCATAGTTTGATGGTATGCTAGAAAATTCGTTTGACTGCACGCTACCAACTTCGTCTTACTGGATAGATTGTAGATGTAAATAATACGTAACAATTTCGTTGTTAAAATCTAATTGTCGCCAGGACTAATCTGTCAGTTGTATTGTTATGCTTGTTATCTGTGTTTCGAGATTAACAGGATAATATATTATTTAACGAGGATTAACTTGCATCAGCGATTCTGGTGGAAAGTCTGGAGAAAAGCTATATATCGTTTGTCCTTGGCTACCCTTGGCTGAATAATGACCAGAGGCAATTGAGCAGTTGATTAAAATCGTATTTACTTGTGCTATGTTAACTGGGACATCTCCATCGTAGGATACAGTTTGTCCTACAACTGAACCGTATTGTTGATTTTTAAAGCCTAATAGCGACGCAATACTAGTTGCTGGTGAAAAGTCAATTATAAATTATTTTTAACGTGATTCTGGCACGTAGCGTGTAATAGTTTGGAGTCAACTCAAAATTGTCTGCAACTCCGCCTCTATTCTTTGTTATTGTTTCCTTGATCGTGTTATTAAGGTCTGTTACGTTACAAGCGCCTTGTGGTATTTTAAATGATACCCAAGCGCCTGGATTAAGCATAAAATTATCGTTAATGCCTGTTTTCACGTTAGCCATTGAATGCCACGCTGTAGCAGAAATTAATCCGATTTCGTATTGTCGATTTGGATCAAGTTGGATTGGCGCATTGTAGTTTACACTAAAATTTGCGCTGTCGTTTGTCGTTTGTGAAGAATCAAGTAATAACGTTGTTGATATCATTTTTATTTTTTATCGCCTGACAAAATCATCAACCAGCCAAGTCACTGTGCAAAAGTTCGTATTCGGAGGATGTTAGTAATCCGTTTGATCGAAGATGATCTCGTATATCAATTATTTCGTTCTCAATCTCCGTACTGGCGTTACCATCTTCTTTTGATGATATCAGTAACATCAGTCGGTCAACCATTTCGGTGGTTGATGTAAAAGCTCGGACGCCAAAACCATGTCTTTCATCAACTGCAGTTTTATCACGATCTCTTTCATATTTTTTGAGAACAACATAAAAATTGTGTTTATAATCTTTTACTCTGTTTCGGTATTGTTCTGCTGTATGAAGTACAACTGATGCAATTACTCCACTGCTTATTTTACCAAGATTTTTCAACAAATGCGGATCTTCATCATCATATGTTAAAATTTGATTTGCATCATTTGTTTGTCTTATAATACGCTGTTATACATTAATGAACCTTTTATAATCATCATCTGACCATTTTCTTATATTTTTAATATTATCAAGCCCCCACTCTCAACATAAAATTCAACAAAATTTGAGTACTCATCATTACTAATATTATTTTTGCTAAACTCGCTAATTTTCTATATCTCCTTTCTCAATTATTTCTGCAAATTCTCTTATTTTTTATCAGGTACATTAACGTATTCTTGTCTTTTGATGTAGTCAATTATTTCTTGTATATTACTTTTTTCTTCTCCTTTTTCAATAATGTTTGTAACAGTTTACTCTGCCTGTATTTTATGTTGTTCTTTTAACTGCCCCAACAAACCTTTTTCTTGTAACTTTTTTAAGCTGGTCTGCAGATAATGTTGATATATCTGGTTGTTTGCCAAGTGCTGCTTCAGTAACTGACTTAAAATGTTTCGCAGTTTCTTCTGCTGCTTGAAGCTGCCTTGACGTTCTTCTGCACCTTCTTTTTAAACGCCGTTCTGGTCGCAGCAAATTTTAAAGTAAATCAATTTTTTGTATGTCCATTGTTATTTCTGTACGCTGTATAAAATTCGTCTAGAGAAATTTATCAATATGAAACATCTTTGCTGGATCACGCGCTAATTTTTCAAACAAGAAAAAGTTATATTTGTCTTCGGAGCCACTAGTGGTTCTGAGATACAGCTCAATAAACTTGTCTTTGGTTACATCACCGCATTGCTCGTTCGCAATATTCCTCACATCAACATTATCTAGTCCAGGAAACAATATAAAACATCCTGTATTTCGCCGAATAAACCTATCAACGTTATACAACCCTTGCGCAAGATAAACAACATTACACTTTTTGTTACGCGACAATGAAAAATAAGATCGTGTTTTGTTTATCTCATCGTTGTTTAACGGAATATCGTCAAATACAACTATTTTATGTTCTGTCGAATCAAGTTCGTTTACAGGAATCAAATCTTCCGGTTGCTTGATTAAAAATATGTCTTCGTTGGCACCAAGCTCGTCGCGACGTTTATCGTTGTAATCGACAGCGTAATTCTTCCAAATAGAAACTAATCAAAATTATGGTTAAAAAAAATATCGATACTGTAGATTATACGTATTTGACTCGGAAATCCCGTTTCCAGGCCAACCGCGTTTCAAATATACACACTTGATGATCAGATTTAATCTAACTTTGTAGAATAATGTCTGAACCAGTAATTATAACCGTTGCAAGAGAATTTTATGATATTGTTTTTAACGTCGACAAAGATATTTCTACAACAGTTGTCAGCGATAAATCACAAGCAGCAAATAATATACAAAATATGAAATAAAATCACATTTATTCGATAAACAATGCAACATTGCCAGAAGCTGAACAAACATTTCTTCGTGTTTTACATATGCGAGGATCATAACTAAGAGAAGCAATAAAAAAAACTTTCATATTATAAGCAGATACTGTCATCCTGATGATTGTCTAGAAGAACAAAAACATGTTGAAATCCTTCCAAAAAAAAAATATTGCTTAAGCTTAACAAGGAAAATATAGATTTGATAATACGATCAGATCTTATAAAAGCACGAGCTTACGGTGGAAGACCGCAGGAAGAAAAACGAATAAACGACAACCATGGTCATCTTAACAAACTAGCGGAAGCTTATAAAGTAAAATTAAGCAAAAACAAAAAGTTACACGATAGTTTTTCAAAACGAGAAATTTTAAATATCTCGGTATCTATTACCACGACAAACAAACCCTACTTAAAATTGTTAACATATCAGCAGATACAGAGTTAATAATCAAAGCGTACTCGAACGCAATTTTACCAATGATACGTGTAAAACCTGAATTTGATCCGATTATTGTTAACAAATCTAGCGGTAATAAAAAAATCTTGACGAGGAAATTGATAATTTCAGTGATGTTGAGCGAGAGAAGTTTTTGAAGAAGTTGAATCAACAGGATTGGAAGAAAATATTGATTATTACTACGACATCAGTGAAAAAGATGATGTTCCACTTCCATCGCTCCAACGCTCTAGACAATTGTCAATACGAAATTATTACACTGAAGTTGAGAAAATACTCACGAAACCATATCAAAATTTAATGTTAAAAGTAGGTTCTGCTATTGGTCTTTTCCCAATTAATAGACACAGACTCCGGAAAGTAATGCTAAAAAATTTCATAGTCGCATACAACATCTTGTTCACAAAAATTTTACATTGGATCAAATCAGCTTGGTACTTGGGTTTATCAATGAAACAGAAAGCGAATATGGCGATTTGGTAAATGAAACAAACTTTTATGAGCGTGAAGTAGGAAACGTGTTTGATTCCTACAGTTGGTTAAAGACAAATGAAGTATTAACAGATGAACTATATAAAGATACTTCGTCGGATGTCTACAACAAGTATAAAGATTTTTTGGCTGATCCTGACAATGATGAGTTCCGTGAGTTTCTTGATTTAATTGTTGGTACTAAAACTTTTGTCATGTACAAAAATTGTAATCAGATATTGTATAATGAAAAAACAGATCATCGATTTCAATCATGTTTCAGAGAAAATTCCAAAGCATAATACTTCCGGTAATATCTTATTTACCACTGCTAATGACTGGCTCTGGTATAATTTCAAGCAGAGCATCATTAAACCCGTTTTTGTTGATAATTTCTGGCGCTGGTGTTTTTCATGCAACAGCGTGTAAAAAAAAACTGAGCCTTGACTTGAGATGAAAAACAAACCGCTTGCAAAACAGCAAGTATCACTTATAAATAAATTACTTGATCAGATACGATCTTATCTGCGAGGTGTAAAATACGATATGGACGATTTAATACGCGAGTTTCGTATTATTGACAGTTTGTTAACAGATATTCCCCCGATGAGAGTTAGCAGGAATGAAAATAATTATCTAAATAGTATGATGATGATAGGGTATGACATTTTGTCTAACAAAATAAAATGATCGCAAAAAATTTTGTCTAGCCATACAAAATAATCTGACAATTTTATCTAACAAAATAAAATAATCTCAAAAGTGCAAAGCACTTTACACAAATTTTGTCTAGCCATAAAGTAAGGTATGTCTCACTAACCCAATGGGTGTAATTAGGGTGGGTTTTAAAAAGTTGCGATAGAGGCCTCAAAAATGCGTCTTTGTATTTGTTTGGAGAAAAATAGGATATCTGAGCCAGAATCTTTGTTTTGACCTACTACTAGTTCAGGTAATTAATTTTAAGCAAAGGTTTACCGTATAATAGAAACTGTTGAGCTATTTATATTTTGGCGAGGTGCCAATTTTCGTCCTTAAATTTGCGATTTTCATTTTTCTTTTTGTTTTGTTTTTTTTTCTTTTCTTTTGATTTATTTGTTTTTAATTTTTTTACGCGTTTGACAAATTCTAATTATTTTATTCGATGTATGCCTTCCGATATGTTGACACCTCATTGCCCCGCCCCAGCATATCTTGCTGGTTAGGACTTAGAAGTGTCACCCTGTGTTCCGAAATATTATTTTCAGTATGTGTTTTCCCTGTCCACCCATGAGGTGTTTTTGTTAAGAAAAATACATAAAAGTATGCAACTTGTGGCGACTGCACAAATGAGCGATGCGGACATTTGTTTATATATATATATATATATATATATATATATATATATATATATATATATATATATATATATATATATATATATATATATATATATATATATATATATATATATATATATATATATATATTCCAGAGGCTCTTCCCTTCCTGAGGTTTTCCCGTGTTCTTCCTCCACCACATAAAATTGCCGTTAAGAATAACCAATCATTTGCTAAATACGAGTTAATATGAGACTGACTACAGGAACTGTGTATTGACAGAGGGGGTGAACTCTCCCAGTGTGTCCGCTACAATAACAACATGTAGTTTTGTAGTTAATATTTGTTATTCGCCTTCCTTTTGAAAATTATTACTTTGGGGTTTTTTTCTTCATTCGTATCAATAAAATAACTACCAGATTCGCTTAGGATTTAAACATGAATGTTGGTTTCAAGGAAGAAATTAAAGCTTTATAAATATTTCATTGCTTTCCCCCAGAATAGCGAAAGCTTGGCCGTTCACGTACCGACGGTAACACAGAAAACGACTAAAGAATAATTCACACCAAACACAGGACATACAATAGGTAATTCAAACATTTAATTTTATTTATAATTTACCCACGTCAATAGTGTGCTTTTTCTTGCCATTGCTATTGACCATAAGATTTTTATATATTTTCACACCAGAGGGGATTTCGATGCAATTATGTAATAAGATTAATTCATTTAGAAAACGGACATTATTAATATTTTTCTCGCTATTTTCATATTTAGTGAATGATTAATTAGTCGAAATTCATCACCGATCTTGAGATTATCTGAGCAACAGCCTATTGCTGAAACCATAATTTGGAAGGTTCTTAATTTTTAAATCAGAGCAAGAATAACATTTTCGAACTATCTGTGTGCGGGACTTATTAACTGTCGATTTTTCGCTCTGAAATCCAGTGCTGTACACTTAGACTATTTGATTACAGCTAATAACACTTTGAAATGACCTGTATGGAAATGTCTCAGAAGTAAGGCCCCTGTATACGTTCTCTGAAATCAATATGGTTTTCCGCTATTTTAAAACCAGATTTGTATGATCTGTTTTAGAAGGATAACAAATAAGTTATCACACGGAGTTGGCTCCATATAGATCACTTTTTATTTTTGACTCTCTGCAGTTTAGTATGAACTAGTATAGAAAAATAAGTGTATTCTGTATCTGCAGATACTAAATATACCACATTAGAACCTCATCAAAAATTAATGAATCTTGTCAAGGATGCCGAACCTAATGAATAAAACCATGCTAACTGATAAAAACTATGTTGCAAACATTAATTTTTGTGAAATAATACTCTTGCTACAAATAGAAGCGATAAATCTTTCATTCGTTTTTGGCATGAACGTCCGATTATGAAGAAAAACCCAAAAGAAATCTAGACTGATTATCCTCAAACTCCCTGCTGTGATTAGTTGGTATTCTTTATTTACCTGCAATAATCCTAGCAGACTACATGATATTATTTTCGTTCTTCGGTTTGACTGGTATGTTCAAATCTGACTGGTCTAGTATTTTTTAGATTAATGAAACTCCTGAGAACTAGAATGTGACGTGTTGCTTATTCATTTACCTACTGCAATTTCACTATTGACTAATGAAAGTAAGTGCAATCATCTATATGCAAGGAGGAGATTTTGCTATTAGATTTCAATTAATTCCCTTATATTATATATGCGATTTGATTCGAAGTCATGTTTGCATCAAAAAATTGCTTAAATTAACTTAGACAAATGGCCTTGCATGGCGCGTAAAGGTGTTTTATTTTTGAGACAGTATATATAATGTTAACCACGTTTCCATTTTCTTTAAAAACAAGACACTTTTCATGTTCACCACATCCAAAAGATGTTTAACGAAATGATAATCAGTAGATGTACGGCGTGTCAGTTTACTTTACAGTACTATCTGCGCTTCAGTAACCTTTAGTATTGTTTCACTAGGCAATGTGGGGGAAGGGGACACGACTTAAAAAAAAATCTACGTTAAAAAGCAATGTACATAAAGTATTAATGTTTTAACCATTTCTAGTGCTCTGGAGAGACATCAGATTCCTATTGTTTTACTTCCTTCCTCAGACTTCAGTCTCTTGACGTCTTCGGAAAAGAGTAGCTTAGTATGTACTGAACTGAATAAGTTATGTCCCTTGTAATAGAATCTCTCTCTCTCTCTCTCTCTCTCTCTCTCTCTCTCGCTACACACACACACACACACACACACACACACAATATGCACAGATTAACACAACAACAAAATTCCTTCTTCTATCAGACTCCTCTACACAAGAAGGTTAAACTGGTTGTCGCACATGATCAAGATTTCTCTTCTAAACAAAATAAATAAAGTCCATTTTTTTGTATATACTGTTCTGGAAGAATACACGTGTTTTAACATGACATATGCGTGAAATTAAACATGGTACCATAGGTAAGTAAAGTGTATTTGAACAACAACCACCACCAACAACAGTAATAATAATAATAATAATAATAATAATAATAATAATAATAATGATAACAAAATTAGATGTAAAGAAGAAAATCAAACAAACGATAGCTCATGATTATCACTCGAGGAAAATAGTTAATTGTTGTACTCTATACTCAGCAGTCATACGTTATAACCTAAATACATGTATAGGTTCAATGGTTAAATCCTAACTCAAAAGTGCCAAGTAAAGGTTAGGTTGCAACAATGATGTATGTATATAAATTTCTAAAATATTTAAAAAGACAAAACTTCCGTACAAAATAGACATGAAGTTCTCTGAGATCTAAGGCAGCAGGTGAAGGCGTAAAATTTATTTTGTAAATATATAGGCTATTACAGATATCAGTAAAAACAATAAAATTCTTAGAATAAGGTGGTACATCGCATTCTTATAGAAAATGGAAAATAGCTATGGTGGTACATCATCAGATTGCTTCCTCGTCGAGTTAACGCATAAAAGAAAATATGCCTCACAGTGTGGAGTAGATACTCGCAACGAGAATATGCTCCACTGTCAATCAGCACTGAAAAGGCACACAGTCGAGGTTCACATTCATACTGCGATCAATTATAGATCATGCTGGTACTACAAAGGACCGATCCATGAGGATTAAAAAAACACTTGGGAATTTGGACATTGGGCAACGCTGACCATCAAGATTTTTGTATAGTTCGTGTCTCTCAAAGTAGAAGCAATAAGTAGTTTAACAGCCATGACAGACCACATATAAAGATCCAGACTACAGAAGGGTTGTTGTTTTTGTTTTGAATGCCATTTTTCAGCGCAATATAGGCCATGCATGGCGGCCAGAAAAACTTGGAAGAAGAACAAGGGGAAACCTTGGTAAGAAGCACCGACCCACGGAAGCTACTGGCAAGCTTTCTCAGATACCCACATTGTCCAAGCCCGAGACTCGAACCCACGCGGACAGAGGTGAGATATCAATGACCAGAAACGGCGAGCGCTTTCAACCACTCGGCCAGCCTGGGACTACAAGAGGGAGGTGCCCAAACTTAACTGTAATTTATGCACTATATATCACTATACAGGACACATGGTCCTAGTAATATTCCAAGGTAGCCCTTGGCACCCAACACTTTCAGTACCGGAACTCTCAAAAGAGTTCCTTGTGCTCTGTTTTAGGACCCTACGTTAACGATTGTTCTTCCTTAATGACTTGGGAATATGTAATATTTTCATGCGATAAGGAACAGGCCATTCTGACATACTGACATGAACCGTAATCTATTTTCAACTGTACAGCAACTAACGTTGATGTGCAAACCTTCATTTTCACTTCAGTTTTAATTAGCACCAAATATTGTTGTTGTACTGAGGTGACTTTAAATGCTGATGCATGAATACGGACATATCAACTACACTGTTATTAATCATTTGTATGGAACATTGATGGTATTGCACCAACCTGCATACAGCGCTGCAATACACCATAAGGTCGTCTGCAATGTATCGAAAATGAGAAAGGATGAAATTGTAAAGTAGTCATTAAGGGATCGTAACTTTTCAGTTACTGCAATTGTTTAGAATTGGTATGATTCAGTTGTCTCCCCTTCAGAACATGTTCTGGAATCATTTGTTTGCTAGGAACTTGTTATATAGTAATTGTTGCCAATATGGTGTACTAGAGAGTAGGAAACCCATCAAATATCAAACGAATAACATTGATTTTGAGAAAAGCCTCTCCACAAATAACTTTTCAATATTGCAAATTTTATTTCACTTTTCAAGAAGTTTCACAGAGAGAAATCAGTCAATTATAGCAACTAAAGTACAGATCGACGCTCGTAGCTAAAATTAAATGGATGCCTTCTTTATTCCTAAACTTTTATACAAAGTAATATATATATATATATATATATATATATATATATATATATATATATGCTACATATATATATATATATATATATATATATATATATATATATATGTATATATATATATATATGTACACTTTGTCGAAAATAAATCATGATAGTTGTGAAAACTGCCTAAAACAAAATATTAAACAGTACCAAAAAAAAATCTATCTCCATAAATGTCTCTTGACTCTTCCCAAGTTTTAACATCGGGACATTGTTACATCGTGACAGTATTGTGTGTAATTGTCCCGTCCATATGGTTGACAGTATTGTGTTTAATTGTTTTATTGTCTCGTCTATATGGTGACAATATTGTGTGTAATCGTCTCATTGTCTCGTCCATATGGTGACAGTATTGCGTGTAATTGTCTCATCCGTAACCGCGTAGACACAAAGTAAGATTATGTTGCATATGTGAACTATCAACATGTAATTTTATGCACGGTGCTAAGATGTATTCCCGCAATAAAACTTATTTTTCCTTCATACATTTCATCCATTGCAGCAGGTCGGCAAATGGATAAAAACGAATGGCGTTTACTATTGTCATTTTCAAGATGTTGCTCCTCTTCCAAAGTATTTGCTCTCTCTCTCTCTCTCTCTCTCTCTCTCTCTCTCTCTCTCTCTCTCTCTCTCTCTCTCTCTCTCCTTTTGGCTGTTAATCCCTCTCTAGAGAGGGGTCCGCCATAATGGGTTTCCCTTCTCCATTCAGCTTTGTCACCAGTGTATTTTGCATTGAGTTTCTTCAGATCCTGGGGTACCACATCCATCCATCTTTTCTTCTGCAGTCCTTGGCTCCATTGTCCATACACTTCTGCCTTCGTGATTCCTCTGATGCAGGTGTTTTCTTCCCTCCGTCCCACCTGCCCATACCACGATAGTCTGGCTTCACGAACCCTGTCTGTGATACAAGCTATTCCAACTATCGGCGAATGTCTTCATTTCTTTTTTACTCTTTAAGTGAGCTACTAAGAATCCAACGAAGCATTCTCATCTCTTTTTTCTCTAGGAGCTCGCCTTCTTTTCTTCTTAGTGACCATGCTTCTGCTCCATATATCAGCACTTATCCGATAATTGTTTTGTATACTTTTTCTCATTTGTCCAATAGCTATACTTGGCTAAATAGCAGTGCTCTTGGCCAAAAATCCATCGTCAAACGAAGAGCGAGTGCAAGTTTAAAAGATTCTGATGAACATTGCTAATGCCATTTTCATCTGCAAAAGCAGAGGACAAAGTTTATCAAAGTAAGAGAAGTCTAGTATGACTGCAGACTCAGGTAAAGAACTTCACGCCAAGGCAAAGGAAAAAATATTGTGACTGAAGAAATGACATCGAGCAATGATTCTGAACTGTATTCGATGTTGACATAGACGACGCAAAGAATTTTGTAAACCTAATTTTTTTCAAATGAGTGGAATTAAGATGTATTTAAATTACTTGTGATATATTCGACTATTAACTGCATACAAAATTCATACAAAAGAACGCATTGGTTTAAACCTACAGTGGTTAGCATGGCGGATACCTGTGCTGCATTTGCAGGTTGGTTTTGACATTTGATCACAGGGACTGTTAGCGGTTCAAAGCCTATATGCGTATTTCAGACTGAACTTCCATTTTATATGTAATCCCCAAGACCTGATTGTAGGTGTAGTTGAGTATGAAAAAATGAGTGTTCATGCATTATGCAACATGACAGAAGCTATGCAAGTATATGATTTGCCTCATAACAATAATTCGATTTTTTTTGTTACAAGCTCAAAACGGATGATCACACAGAAAAGGAGTACATTGGTTGTCATTTCGAGTAATGCCATTATGTTAACTTGTAATGGGATAATCCGTACAATTTAGGGATTATCCTGTTTCTTTTCTTCGGCCACTACTACTGGAGGCTTCACAGAAACTTTACTGTATTTATACCAAGGCTATCACACTCACGGACAATGCAACTCAAGAAATATTTGAAACTACAGAGTCAGCTGAATGTGTTCCACAAGAGATGCCTTTGTTGACTTCGAACATAAAATTTGACCTGAACAAAATTACATTTGTCAACGAGACATGGCCCGTCTCACTGTCTTCTGTACATCACCATTGCTGACAGCAGTAAAGGTTCAGGGTGATTTCGCCTTGTCTTTCTTGGATGAACCTGAAATAAAGCAAGGACCAAGTTCCTTATTAAATCCTTCATACAACCATCTTTTTCAACTAAAAAATGTTTCTTATAGCAAGCTGTAGAAAAGTAAAGAAAAAGAGCGAGACCAAAACTTGGCGCTATGTATGTCATATATATGTACCTTGATGATTCTCTTTCATTAACCAATTTCGATTTTTAAAAATAAGAATCAAATGCCAATAGAATCAAATTCGTTATGGGCAAATATGGAATGATTTTATTTACATTTGTGTATAAAATGTACGCATAATAAATCAGTATTGTCTTGAGATGTTTTCCGTTGCCCCGAGGGAAGACTACATCTGATAGCTCTCCGTCTCGTTTATCTCTCTTTTTGTCACTCTGTCTGCATTTTTCTACGTGTGTTTGTACATCCATCTAATTTTCTATCTACCTATGTTCTTAATAAAGAGTATTAAAACTGTCATCTAGAGGAATAGGATCAAATTGCTCTTAAGGGAATATTTACATTTTACCTGTATTTATTGATCTATATGGCTAATTTATTTTCCCGTTCTGTTATATTTTATGGGCTTTTATAACAGTATAATCCTGCTACTTTCTCTTCCATGTCATGGAGGTGTTTATAATGCTGTGAGTTATGTGGAAATTATTATTCATGTTACCCAAGTACAGTTGCTCAAGGTGTATACGCACCCAAAAATATATGTTAACAACTGTTTACCATGGCTCATCATGAAAACAGCATAATTGGGTTTAAAAGAAAACCTGCACATTTAGGCAGAGGGTAGATTACATAATACTCTACTACTTTTAAAATAAAAAGCCAATCATGCAAACATCTCCCCTCTGTCTGAATTTGAAGGACTTAGCATATAAAATGGAGACAATAAGCAAGCATTCATTTTAAGTGGCAATGAAATTTGAAAACCCAAGCAAAGGTATGTTCCTGCTCCCTAATTTATCACCCACGTCATATCAAACACCAACTCTCCCCTATAAACCTCTATCTGTAAACGTCATATGAAACACCAACTCTTCCCTATAAACCTCTATCTGTAGACGTCATATGAAACACTAACTCTCCCCTATAAACCTCTGTCTGTAAACGTCATATGAAACACCAACTCTCCCCTATAAACCTCTGTCTGTAAACGTCATATGAAACACTAACTCTCCCCTATAAACCTCTGTCTGTAAACGTCATATGAAACACTAACTCTCCCCTATAAACCTCTGTCTGTAAACGTCATATGAAACACCAACTCTCCCCTATAAACCTCTATCTGTAAACGTCATATGAAACACCAACTCTCCTCTATAAACCTCTATCTGTAAAACAAACCAAAACACAAAATCATTACAAAGAATATGTGTTTCCCTCCCCATGCTCCATTTATAATTCTTCGTTTTGAAGTCTATGTTTTACGAGGTATACATTGGAGAATCTGCGCGAAACTATGCATGCACGAACGAGTAGAGATGCCAACAATAGTTCCCATGTTATTAGAAGGTAGGGTGTTGAAAGACTGTTATTTTCTTTTCAAAGTCACACGCCGATATTAGACAAAATGCCATACATTCTTATCTCACAATCCTTATCTGCATATCCTCCTACATATTTTTATGTATGTTTGTGTGTGAGACAGACTAAGGGAGAGATAACATGAAAACCACCAATTCGCATATAGGTCACATATACTGGACACCTGAACTGCATACAATGCTAGTCTCCGCTGATAGCTGAACACTTTATGTCGACTGTATCTACCTCCACCCATTGAAACTTTTGTTTACATTTTTGTGAATTCAGTTGACAAAAGCCAAACCGTAATAAATTTTGATACTTTAAGTGGTGCTGGCAGTAATGATGGATTAGTTAATCAAATAATGAGTAGCCGAACATATCCATTGGCGTGGCTTCTTACCGACATAAATCTTCCAACGCTCAATTGCTTTGCTACTGAATTATATAAAGATAATACTGGCATCCTGCTTCTGGTACTCAGAGTTTCAATTTAATGATCGAATAATTGTCGCTGGAGAAAATATAAAATTCCGTTTTGATTGTTAACATGATTAGTTCATCATAATTTTGGCTGCCTTACTGGACACTGAGAAATGGTTGCCCAACAACACTTTTTAGTAACCCCGGGCTCCAGGGCAACAGTTTTTTGTTTTACTTCTGTTGTGTGAAATGTGGATCATTATTGGCAAAGTCATTGTCATATTAATTCGTATAGTTTCGTGTGGAAACAATATGCACGTATTTTCACACATGTTAAAACAGAGTTCCCATCATGCCATACGAAGCTTGATTGTATGTGCCTTCATAAGCTATGTTTTGAAGCAAGAAAAACTAGCATTTTGTGAGCTTATTGTTGTAAATAGAGGCTGACTTAACTTTTAGGAACATAATCAACTTCTGCAGAAGATATTAGAGGCGCCATAGTGTGCTTCTTGACGACGCAATGGGCTTTGTACTACCTTGACACCAGTGTTAACCAGGTATGATGTAGCACTCAGTTCGACTTACTTTTGTGGTCAGATAGGTAAAATAGTTTACAAACTGACATAATATAATTTATTGCAAAAGATTATATCATCAGACACCTAATGTTCTCTCAAATCGCTGATATTTTATTGTTACGTGTAGGCTCGTACAAAAGTAACAAAAGAAAAGAGTGAAGTCAACAAGCTTTGTAAATTTAACAAAATAATTTATTTCCCTAGAGAACAAGGTAAAAATATGAAATAGGACTTACGGTTTGTGAATATAATCCAAAAATTAATCCTAGAATTGAAAAATATAAGTCCAATCAATAAACAGTTCTAATTGAATCCAGGTTCGAATCTCGATGAAGTTCCAATATGGAAGGCGATGACGTCAGATGAGGTCGTTGTACTGATGGCAACAGTTCCTCGTTGAAACACAATTTATAATGTTCTGTTTAGAATTCCAGAATAAATTTCCACTAAATGTCTTTGTTCCAGAATTTTTATAAAGACAGAGCACTTGTGTAGTTTTCTAAAGAATAAATTATTAAATTCCAAAAAATAGATGAACTTCAGAACAAACAGGCATCAACAATAAAAAAAAGAACTACAGCACTTAAAGGTGTATGGTACGACTGATAAATCTACATGGTGGCTCACGTGACGGGCTACGTGATCACTAATTTAAACAGCGCAGTAAAAAAAATGCCAATTATCACGTAGGCAAGAATAGCCCTATCTAAGAATCAGATTCCCACACTGGAAATAAATTAAAAAAGAAAGGCTGTTTATAACTCAGCTAACACGTGGGCCGAACATGACCTTGGTAATAGCCAATCATTTTCATTCAATGTTTACAAACGTCTCAACCAATGTGAACTAAAAATAGTGATAAAGCAACCGTTAAGTTTTAATCAGGTCAAGTGAATTTTCCGAAAAGAGATTTAAATCCAATGAAAATTATCATTACAATAAAATATAACGAAACAAAACAAAATAAAAAGAATTTGAAAGTAACACACAAGCAATTTAATTACATATTCGTAACATTATATTATCATCTAATGAATATACTAGAAATTGAGGTGAATGTACAAAAAGGATGTAACGGTGTTCTGATGAGTGAGTTTAATCTTCCAAACAACGATTCAGAAGCAGGTTCGGTCTTTAATAGAAAGAAATTGTTCTTTCCTGTGTAAATAACGAATCTATTTCATCATGTGGTACAAAAGATATATTTTTAATAGTGGATTTGCCACTCGTTACATGACATATTTCGGATATTCACTTAGGAAAAGAAAATATGCTCTATACCTTTTGAAATCCTACAATGTAACCTATGTTATATTTTTGAGCGTTCCATTAGACTCAGTTCTCAAATTATCAAATAAGTTAGTCCCTACGGTTGACTTGCTTTTTGGATCAATACCTTGACATAAATATTGTATTTACTGATATGTGACATGTGCTTTGCAGCATTCAGTCAGCTTAGGCGATAGATCTATCCAATTTCTAGTCTCGTCCTGATTGAGTTCTAAAGTTCTAGAAAAGCCTTCTACTATATATGCTGTTTTGTCAGATTATATAAACAGGTATTGGATCTTCCATCTTTCCAGTAACCCCACAACTTTGCAGTTGTAAATTATTTCCCATTATCGACCTAAATGAGTTTCCCTCTTTACCTACAGATTTTGAAGACACAATTGGAACGTCAAAGCCTGTGTGAAAAAAAAAAAAAACATGTTGCCTTAGAAGCGAGACTCTCAGATCCATTAATTTACACCTTACAGTAACTGAAATTAAATTACACAAATAACTGATAAAATCAGTATATACAATCGCTTGCAGAATGCATTAAGAAACTACTGCTAGACGAAATGGAAATATGAACAACAGCATCTCAGAAATGTAAGGAGTGTGTAAAATCAACGAGATTAAAATGGTATTACATTAGTGGAAATTAAACGGAAAGAAACTGATAAATCAACAAAAACTAACATTTTAATGTGGGAAAACAGTAATGTATTTTCACATGAAAGTCAATTTGGCGTAATTTTTAATTATCTAAATACTAAATTTTACTGGATTCATTCGTAGACGCAGACATTATACTGCAAAAGAATTAATGTACTCAAATTCAGGTTTTCATATAAAACCGTAACACATTTTTATAAGAACATTTTAAATTTTAGCAATGCTTATTCAATGGAAAAAAAAAAATAAGTGTGACGTGAGATTGTGGCAGAATCGCCAAAACTGATTAGTGTGGATGGCAACAACTGGTTGTAGGATTTCCTATCACACTTTAATAGACACAAATGTACGAGAATTAGTCAAATCAGTATACAAAAATATGTCAACTTCATTTCCAGATGCTAAAGTTGCTGCCTGAATGTAAAATACCTTTATCTGATAATGATGCACTGAAATACAAAAACAATAGCATAAATATTAAACATTTTAAATTTGATCTGCAGCAATTTTAAACTTCTCCAGAGCATGAGCGGATATACACATGTTATGTATATTTTATTTAATTGTTTTTTTTTGTTTGTTAGTTTTAATTTTTTTAATTCCATTACATGTTATTGTAATGTAACTTTGTTTACTGGATTTGACATTGTCCAGAATTTCAGTTCAGTTCTGTTTCACCTGACTGTTTCTTTTTATTTCATTGAAAAACAGCTAATAATAGAAACACTGTATCTAGTTTCTGACCTTGATTCAGAACCAATGACAGTTTTGATAAACAACTTTTTTATTTTTTTTATTCTTTCTCAGAGTAAGAATCATTAACTTATGTCAAGGCCATACCAGGAGTGCGTGATATGAAACATGTGTTTATTGTTACAAACTTCTATTTTTCTAGAAGATTGACCCTCATCCGGGAATCTGTTTTGCGTCTTAAATTAGTGAATAACTGTTGTCTTTATAGAAGATTGGCAGTCGGGCTTAAAACACTTGAGACGTCAAGTTACATTATGTTGTGACCAGTTTGAATTGAAATTTCATTTTATTGAATTTCAAGTGATTCTTTTCCCTGCAAATACATAAGTGCTCCTACAAAATTCTTGGACAAAGACATTCCCTGAAATTTGCACGGAATTCAAAACTGGAATAATGTTTTATGTGATTCAACAAGAATTTGTTGACACGTCTACAGTTTGACGGTTACAACAGTCGTCATCGCCTTCCATTTTGGATTCGAACTCAGTTTCATTCAGGACTTTTTATTAATAGGACTTCTATTTTTTAATTCTTGGATTATTTTTGGATTTGATTCGTAAAACCGTAAGTCCGTTTTTCTCATTTTTCACGTGGTATTCTAGGGAAATAAATTATTTTGTTAATCATAGATTTAAAATTTTATAAACAGAATCGCACGCATATTTCGTAAATGGCAGAAACAACAATGAAATGAATTCAAATATCTACTAAAATGAGCAACTACGTGAAAAACTTTGCCTGAGTAAACCAAAATAGGTTCAACAAAAAGTTGCTTTATCTTGGATTCAACAATCCCGAGTACGATGGTCCGTATATTGACTTCGAAAAGTGCAGGATTACATACTGAACTCATTATTTTTTACCTAGATTTATTCAAGTCAGTTCTTGAAAATCGACAGATTTCTAACGAAACTGTATCCTACCAGGGTTATTGACAAAAAATCCCATGTGAAAATGAAGAAATGCTAAACGAACTCTGAAAACATTGACAAATAAAAAGAATAAATGTGAAATTCAATATGTGATACGTATTGCATTCGTGTTTTAATATTCTAATAAGCAGTTTTGTAAGATAAGTATAGACTGTTAAAGAAAATTATTTAACGTGACAAGTTAAGGAATAAATGTATTTTGTAGATATGCTGTCACATTATACTTTAGACAGGCACTGACATGAATAGGCACTTTATTTTCACGATTTCTCATTTTTGCATGTTTCAGTCATGATAGGGTCAAACCTGTACATGTATTACTAAGCGATCAGGATTAGAAGCACTTTTTCTTGAACAGAAAATTCTAGCCCCATTACGTTCTTTTTAGTTCTGTGTAAACAAATGTACAATTTCTCCTTTTAGTTCATCTGGAATAACATTGGTTTCCTCAAAAACAGTCTGAAATATTGTTTTGTCCTTGAGATCAAATATGAACAAGAAAGAAAATAATAAATAAATACACAATAAAATAAATAAAATAAAAAGCAAATCGACCCCACCCCTGAAAAAAAGTTTCCGCAGTCATCAATCAGAAACATATTATTTGTATCTTGATAAATATTAACCAGTAACTCTAAGCATTTGTCTGATTTATCGTCAGGGTCGAAAAGGACAACCTTGTCAACTTCCAATACACGTGTTCTATTATATGTTCGATTTCTGTATTTCTTCTTAGCTGATTGCGTAATTGATTCTGAAGTAACGTCATCGAACGGGTTGGCAAAGATTTTTCCAGTGCATAGCCCTAATTTCCTATTGTATGTCCCATTTCTGTATTTCTGTATTTCTTCTTAGCTGATTGCGTAATTGATTCTGAAGTAACGTCATTGAACGGGTTGGCAAAGGTTTTTCCAGTGCATAGCCCTAATTTCAAGCGTCTATCAATGCAAATACTTTTGCAAGTGTTATTTTCAACATTTAATCTGTCCATAGCATATTTTGTAAAAGGGTTATAAGGTGGTGATGGAGGTAGAAGTGAACGTAACGAGACAAAGATAATTCGCGCGTAGACAAAATTATAAAAAGGCCTTAATAAATATAACCAATTATTTGTTTCTTCAAGCCAAACAAGCAGCATTGCCTGGAATTATTGACTGTTAATCAGTCGGGCTTTTAAAAACATTTATGCATATTGTTTCTTCAGAGCCGAAGATGTTATTTTCCTTGTAATTGATTTGTATCTCCACGTTTGATTGGATATGAAAACAGAACATTTTACAGAACGAAAGATTTGTGAACGATGTAGCCATTAGTATGAATGTAAATTAGTTTGTATTTCATGATAATTGTCGGTTCTTCTGTGCTTCTAACTTCGATGTTGTCCACAATTCGTGACTACCATGAGTCATACGAGTATGCAAATGGTGTGTGTGTGTGTGTGTGTGTGTGTGTGTGTGATATAGATTTTTAACGTAGCTTTAAAAAAAAAATTCACTCATATCGCTACGATGTCTGCAGTGTGGTAGTTTGTAGTGATGTCTAGCACTGGGACATTATGCCGCAGACATGTAGCTTGATGTCCCACCCAGTCACTTTATTCTGACACCAGGTCCACCGGTGCTAACACTGACCTCTTAATGCTGAGAGCCAAGCGAGGCAGCTATTTGTATCATTTATATAAGTCTTTGGTATGACTTGGCCGGGGTTCGAACCCGCGACCTCCCGCATCCGAGGCGGACGCTCTAACCACTAGGCCACCGGAGCCGTCCTGCAAATGGTGAATTACCGGCCGAATATTATCATCACATAATACTTTACCTCCATTTAAATTTTACTTACTTTGTTTTACTCTGTATCCTCGACATTTTCGTGTCAGCTTATATAGATATAGGCCCTATCACTATTGGGGGTTCTCCCCATGTTCGAAACTCAATAGAAAAAGTACACCCTCCCACCATGTCACCACGTGGTGGGTTCTCTTTTGCACTCCCCGGGTCCCCGGGGTTGATTATGGGGGAGTGTGCAGAAATCTGTTGAACGTAGAGAAGGCCCCGTTGTACATAGTGTATATATGTAAATACATGTTACGTATATATAT
>JAECUM010007033.1:0-29012 GCA_016617855.1 Megalonaias nervosa | reverse complement strand
ACAAAAAAAAACACACACACACAGGTATAAGAAACCCAGTGATGAAAAAGGGAATTATGGGAACAGGATTTGCAGCATAGAAACTCAATGAAATTGGTAACATCAAAAAGTGATTCCCTGACCATGTATGAATCAACATCCTGAATTTTTTCAAATTAGGGGTTGTTGTCAGGTCAATATGCAGGCTGTTTCAGACTATGGCGATCGTATTGAAAGTGAAAATTTGGTCGTTGCTATTGGTAATGTTGCCAATATTATTAGACTGCAGTTTTGGAATGTGACCAGATCACACAGGTAGCTTGTTGTTTTTGTTTGAAGTATCTTCTGTACTTGATATGCTGAGAGTCGAATGAGCTTTATAAAACCTTAAGAAACAAATTATAATGCCTTGTACTGTATTTCTTCCATTTCGTTAGAATTTTGTTTGCTGCGGAAATGCCAAATAAGGAAGCAGTAGCTGATCAGCTATAGCCAGATTAAGCTTATCGATTACCTGCAGTGTTTTGTAGTCTATTAAAGTGACTGTTCTCGCAGGCTAATTTAATTTTTATTGACAGCTCTGCACCATTGTTTACTATAGGTACTTGATGCCTTCGCAGAAAAATAACAATGTACCATCTACCATATTTGAGGGTCCTATTATATATTAACATCTACTATTGCTCCCGGCACTGAATATATATCAACATAAATAAAACGAGGAAGAAGATTGAAAATAATCTTTAATCTTTAATTGCTATGACGTGAATTCAAACCCAGTGCGCGTACATAATGGCAACCGTGGTATACATATACATACCGACCCACGTGAATGTAAAACAGCATGCACAGAATTAGTTCACAAGGCTTGTGTACATTTTCTAAAAACAATTCTTTAATGTAAGATATCACAGACATCACACATATCAGCTTCAAGGAAGGAACAATATTGTTAATACCATAAATTGTATATATTTACAATGAAGTACAAATAGTCTCATAATTGTATAGAATGCTGTAAATACATTATCATTTAGACTAGACTGCTTCACTCTCATTCCTATCAATCAACCAGTTTGTCGCAGACACGTAACGAAATAGTACATTTAAAACAAGCAAAACATTTTGTAGTTTTCTTTTGGCAACAAAGTGACTTTAACCACTCGTTTGCATCAAAATGTGGTAAGTTAATATTATCAGCCATATATCATTACAGGCCATTGATTAATTCTATCATTATATAATATTATATTATATCATATTATATTATTTGAGTTCCGACTGAATTACATCAAATGTTCTTTTTTAATAGGAACAATTGTATAGTTTTCGTACAAGTGGAGATGGAAAATTGAAACTGACCATTTAAATTCATTGAAAGTTAAATGATAAACAAAGGTAATTATAAGTTAGGTGATGTGTTTAAGGTAATGTTCTATTTGAGACCTTTGTTTCTAGCTTGTTCTCTATAACAATTATTTTCGAACATTTTTTGATACATTTATCTCCATTCAGATCTTGATATCCATCGTAAAGCTTTAAAACTCACTCCGATAATTATGCAATAAATCGGCAACTAACAGACACTGTTTTGCCTGCCGAAATCGCTGCTGCAGAGAGTATGACTTTCAAAACAAAGCCAATTCACATTCAAAAGATATTATGGAAAATATTAATCACATGGCTACACGGTAAAGAAAAAGGGATATATGAAATCAACGTTCAAATTGGTTATCTAAAAACATATTAAAATAACAGACAAGAAGACAAAATTGTATCTTCTTTACAAAAGACATATAAATGTATGGTTCTCTTGCATTTTCCTATAATCATAATGTTAGGATTTGCATAAATACTGGCTATGCGCCATGCCTTACATCAAGCTGGTCTGTGTTAGCGACTAGCTACATAAACAGTTTATGATAAGAACCATACACTAGCCATTACTTGCAACAAAGGCCTATACTTAAAATAGAAATAAGTTGAACAGAACAAGAACTAGTTTGTGCATACAAATGGCGGTTGAGACGTCTCTGCTTTTCCTTGACATATTAAAGTCCTGTGCATTGACGGTTTTGGAGCAGCTTGGTGCATTAGTTGAAATATAATTGTTTCATATTTGTAGTTACAGAGTACAAGATATACAATATGCAAAATTAGAACGAAATCAATGACTTATAGTGTTTACCTCTAAGGATCTAAAACTTATATATATATATATATATATATATATATATATATATATATATATATATATATATATATATATATATATATATATATATATATATATATATTAGTTTAGATCAAGAGTATGGGAACGTCTCGAAAATATCATGCTACGTCAAAAGAATTTCGAAGACGGATAATTGAAATAAATTTTTTTTTTAAAACCTTTTACTCAGCTTGATATATACTTTTACCCTTCAACATCAATATTGGTCAACACATTTCAATCGAATGACTAATCCGATTAAACACCTCAACTACTTTGTGCTGTTAAAACTTCTCCTGAAGGAGTTGTCAAAAGAAACTATCGGCAAATACAATCTAGAATAAAGAAACCATCAATTGTACGTCTATTTTTTCCTATAGGAATCTTTCTGTAAATAAAAATTAACACGTGCATGTATGAATGATATATTTAACGGTTGGTGTCCTATATAGTATGACATGTCTATTGTCACAGAGTCCATGTGCTGGTAAATCCAATAAAAAGATACAAACACATTAACTGAAGAACTAGTACATTAGGAACTCCTCTGATTCTACAGCTAGTGTTACATAGATTCTTGCCACACATGCATAAGTAACCATTATCATTCCTCTCCTTGCGGCAGACTCCATCGATCATCATTATGCGGAAGCCACTCAATTTAGCCGAGCACGTGCGGCGAATATGAAGCTTTCCTGGAATCAAAGAAGGCAACTATCCGTAAGACAAGCAAAATAGACTTGTGTTACTATCAATGAAAAAAGAAACAAAGACAAAGTCTTTAAAGCTGAATATTTCCTCATCTGTTACCCAGAAGGAAAAATACATACTTAGTATTTAAATCATAGGTAATAATTTAAATGTTGTGAACATTCTGGGTATGTCACCATCAGAAATACCGCTGTCATCATCAGCAACACCGCCATTTTCGTCAATTACATCGTTATTTCTTTTTTATTGTTATGCAGGTTCTCTTACCTTTTTTGCCCTATTGTATGTTTGCTTTTCTCTCTTCCTTTTTCAGGCTTTACAGGTCTATTCTTCCCTTGATGTTTGGCCGTCATGAACAGTACTATTGTGATCCAGAAGAATACCGATTTCTGAAGTAGTTCTGTTTTAAATGAGGTTTGCTTGCTTTGAAGCAAAGTGTTTTCATTTCATGAGTTCGATAACTGTTTAACTCTGCATGAATATAAGTTAGATAACTCTGTACGAATATTAGAATACCAAGTGAGATTAAGTTCAAGGTCTTCTACTTGCTATTTTGAAGGAAATCAAATGGGACCAGTATAATGTGAACCAGTCGGAGCAAGTATGAATGGACATCGCTTTACTTACCGTTCCAATAGTGTGTCCACTTTAAACACACTCCGTAGTCACATTCGATGATTTCTAACCCCCTCCTGACCTCGTGCTTTTGGTTTATTGGATCTGCACATGTGCTATTTACAGCCGGCGCAAAACAGTAGTAGCACTTAATGGGAACTAAGGAAGAAAAATTAGAAGAGATATAATTCAGATGTTCAAGGTACACGGTGTTGCAAACGGAAATTTGTATCTCTTTTATTTGATACAACATATATTAGGCGTATCCAGTTGTATGTTAAGGGTTTAAAGTTCAAAAGGGATACATCTTTTTGCGTAGTCAATTTTAGCCCCTTTGCACCTGCAAGTGTAATACCATTTGTAAGGAACAAAAAGGGGTTCGCTTGAACTCTCTAACACTTTCTAAATCCACTACTGATATGTAAAATACACGCGAGTAAGATACGATAAAGATGTGTTATATAAATAAAATCAAACAGGTCATAAAGTTGTAATTAATTCCAAGCAGAACTCGAACAAGGACTGCAAGTTACGGCAGACTAGTTACCCTACACTTGCGTTTCATCCATTCAGCCATGCGCTCAGTCTCAAAAATGGATGGAACAAGATCGAAAAGGTTCAGATGGAAGCGCAAATTAACACTGAGATGCGTTTTTTTATGCCACTTATGTTTAGAATATGTAATACCCAACATGTCTGATAAATGAAGTACACAACAAAACATTGTATGGTGTACACACGTAAGCCTACATGCTACTTTTTCCTATGTGACTTCTTTACCATGTCATAGGATAACACGTACATATAGTTTTAAATAGCATTGAAACTCTTTTGTATATAATGTGTAATTTCAAAAAAGCTTCCACGCAGCTAAGACTATAACTTCTAAAATGAGCTTTTTCCATTCATGTTATACCATTATAGTCCAGGTTATGCGAAATAGCAAATACTACTGACTTCCAGTGTTTAGTTTTATCAGTATTTCTTTTCATTTTAGAGTATATAGGATTTGTCACTGTCCATAGAATAAGACTTTTAAAGAAGCTGATTCCAGCATAATTATACCGCTATCTTTGACTCTTCAGGCGCCGACATCTCATATATTAACGCCTCTGATCTTCAATACTGAAGCAAATGGATTTTGTTGGTCTGGATGTGTATGAACGGTTCCAATGGAAAGAACTCTTGCTATACAAAATGTGTTGTTAGGATTGATTGCATAAATAGATTTTGTATGATTTAGGTGTTATGAACCGTAGTGCACATGCGAATTACAATTTTGTAAATTAAATTAAATACGTTTTAGGATACCTGCTGCAAATGTTTAAATGAAAGCATATTCGAGTTTAATGGGGTTACACCGAACGAAAAAACGTAAATGTTTTAAATCTGTCTTTGAAATTACATATTTAATGGCTTAAGGGACACATACAGTTATACACATTAACTAAATAGGACTTTATTTGCAAACACACGTCTTTGTGAATATATTGATACCAATCAAGAATAAATCAAAATCTGAATTGAAAAAGATCCGTGCATGCATTTTTTTCCCAAGGAGAAGTATCTTTCTATTATCATTGCTTTATTTAGTGAGTTAGACGAGTATCATTTTTACTGACATCAATATCAGGCCCAGGTTGTCAGTGTTCAACCATATGTTACAGTCTGTCTATCTATCTGGCTAATTGTAGATAGGTAGGTAATAATTTGTCTACGTATGTGATGTATAGATATGTGTATGTATGTGTTGTATAGAAATGTGCATACATATGTTTCAATTTAGCCACTTCAAGATAATTTGCATTCACGTAAATTACTTTGTTGTTGCTAGTGTGCAACTGTGTCTGTGTGCATATCTGTCTAAATGTAGATTAGGAGCAGCAGAGAGGGTGGACCCTACAACTTTGTAGAGACCTTATTTTTGAAATTTAAGGGTTCCTACGAAGGCTGAAAAAAAAGTTTTTGCTTTAACAGTAAAAACTTCTCTAATTGACCAGATTTTTTCCGATTTTTTCACAATCTGGTCACTACGCGTATGTCGTTCACCCTCCCTGCTGCTATGAATTAAACAGCAAGTATAAATATTATCAATAATGAGTATTGGAGAACCACACTCAGCTAAATTAACTCGAGAGCGACTAGAGGCAATTAAAAAATATCTATCTGTTCGTGATTCTGTTAAGCAACAACTACAATCGCGTCAGGAGTCTCAGGTGGAATTTACAGAAGGTACAGAAAAATTATTTAAACCGATTGTCGAACCAACGAAGAAAATTGTTACAGCAACTGAGGCAACACAAAGAGCTCTTGCAACATTGCCTGTTGATATTGCTGACCTTATTCAAGCTGCTCAACCAGCTGCTGCTCAGCCTGAAGGCGCTGAAGCACCAGCCCCTAAACCAAAATTAGCAGTTGAATTGATAGATAAATTTGATGAAGTAACTATTAAAACAATTAACAATATTGAAAACCTACAAGAATTGGCTGAATTTGCTGTGAATAATTTTAGTCGAAGAGATAAATTAATGAAACCTGAACACGCTAAAGATATTAAAAGCAGTGATCAATGGCAAAAATCATTATATCGCATACGCATGAATGTTCAACAAGCTAGAGATGATGATCCATCATATTGGGTTTATAGTAATGAAATTAAAAAATTAAAACAATTAATAAAACAAGAAGAAGAAATGGAAAGAAAAAAACATAAAAGGCAACAATCTCCAAAATCATTTGAGCAATCACTTCGTGATTATCCAGAATCATTCAAAACACCATCGAAACCAAGTAAAAAAGCATCACCACAATTTGAATTATCACCACTATCATCACCGCAGTTTAAAATAAAACAACAAATACGAGATATACAACAACAACAACTAGATATACAACAACAAAAACAACAAATACAAAAACAACGACAAGAACGACAACAAAAAGAAGAATTTGTAACATTACCACGATCACAACAACTACAACCAGTCCAAACAACAGGTAAGGAAGAAGAAGAAGAATTTCAAGACGCTCCCGGAGCAACTGGAAGTGGTTTAGGGAGTGGTCTTATTACTTGTCCCAATAATGTCCTTGCTGATGTTGATCAACTAGAAATCCTCATTGGAGGAAAACGAGCTGGTAATAATTCATCAGAAATCATTAATGAAGCAGCTGATATTTGTAAACGATTATTTACAGGCGGTATCATGGATATTAATGTATATCGGTCTCTCATTAATGAAATCGCCGATGATTACCACAGTGATTAGATACAATTAGTGATAAAGTCATTTAATAACAAAATGATCGTGCATGGTACTCAACGTGGACCTACCATGGTCAGGGTAATAAACTCTCGATTACCAGTATACAAAACGACCTACGGAGATGGACTAGGTGATGTTGTTCAGGGTCTGTTTAGAAGAATAGC
The DNA here is from genome assembly GCA_016617855.1 of Megalonaias nervosa. Lineage (NCBI taxonomy): Eukaryota > Metazoa > Mollusca > Bivalvia > Unionida > Unionidae > Megalonaias > Megalonaias nervosa. The sequence goes on along the minus strand of JAECUM010007033.1, from coordinate 22,065 downwards.
CCCAAAAGCAATACCGATTGCAAAGCAGCTAGGAATGAAAGCTATTGATGTTGTTCGTGAAAAAGGTATAAGCGCTGTTGGTAATATTGCTAGCAAAGCATTCTCGGCGATCAAAGATAGATTATCACGATTAATACGCAGACCACAAGCGACCCGATCTCAACCTGTGAAATTGGCTAGCACTGAAGTGATGCCCGCAAGTGTAAGTAAAATAATAAATCAAGCCGCTAATCAAAAACTAGCGGAGTTGGCTGATATCCCGATGTCGGAAAAGGAAAAAAATATAACCGCTAGTCTGATAGCAGGAAGTAGTCTCTCTTCGAGGAGTGGTCTTCGTGTTAGACGAAGACGATAATAATAAAGATGTTCAAGCGCATATCTGACCCCGCGTTTGACATGGACGCACCAGTTCTCAAAGATGAGTCTGTGTGCGATTATCAGTATTATTCTTACGACGCTCGAATTCCAGATCAGCGTGGACGAATTGAATTGCAAGTTCAGGACACAAGTAGATATTTCTTACCCGCTGAAGCATTTATTGAAGTTGAAGGTGAGATTTTAAATAACGTTGCTCCTACAGCACCAGTAGCATATGCCGCTTATATTAGTGTTGGTTTTGTTAATAACGGTATTATCGCGTTATTTGATAGCGCTACGTACATGATTGACGGAAAAAATATTGAATCAATCCAGAAAGACGTTGATGTTGCTACAACAATACTTGGTCTTGCGAGATACAGCGACGATTATTCAAGATCAGCTGGTCCATTAATGATGTTTGTCAAGGATACTTCTAACCACTCTGATAACGAACAATACAATATAGGACGACCTAGAAACTTCGCCAACAACGCTGACGCTGACGTGTGGTCTGTGGTTCATGGTGCTAATCCAAATTTCAACTTAGGATTTGCAGTACGTAAATCAATGTTAAAAGGTGATAGTAGAACATTTTCATGTGTGATTCCACTGTCACATATTTTTGGATTTTGTAGAAATGTCAGAAAAGTCATTTTCGGAGCCAAACATACGGTTGTACTTGTACGAAAAGGCGATGATAATGATGCAATATGGAAACCCATTGGTGATCCTGGTAAAGTAGTACTAACAAAACTTTCCCTGTGGATGCCAGTAATGACTCCGTCAATATCTGAAGAAGACCGGTTGTTATCTTTTATGAGTCAAGGCGGTAAATCAACATTGTCATGGTTGACTATGACCACAGATGCTATCCAGAGTAATATTAATGGTTTATTTACATGGCAAATAGCATCACAGCAAGGTGTTTCTGCACCAAGACACATATTTATCGCATTACAAGATGTTGCACGAATAAACGATCAAAATGAAAGTATAATGATATTTGACAAACTTGGTGTTTCTGAAGTTTCATTAAGGATTAATGGACATCAAGAACCATCCGAGGATATTTTGTTAAATTTCGATCAAAATCATGTAGCACGTGCATATCATCGTCTTATGTCGTTCATGGGGCGTGATCAAAATATTGATACTGGTTTACAAATATCGCAGCTAGATTTTACATCGCTGTATCCGATTTATTACTTTTCACTAGAACATTTAGATTTAACCAGACAATCTGTTGTAGATATTCATTTTCGAGCTCGTGTGACTCGAGGAGTTATTGTCAATTACAGAGCAATTGCAGTTATACTCAGCGATAAATCGATGTTACTCGAAGGTGTTGGTGGACGAATGAGAGTTATTGATGCTCCAGTAGAAAATATGTAAAATATTTTCTAAACATGTAATTAGATCGTTCATAATATTAATAATGTCATATCATCATGTTAGTGTGAGTCTGACTCCTGGTCAGATTAAAAAGCTACAATCAGCATCAAAAAATAACTGTGGAATAAAAATATTGCTGAAGCGAGAGCAGATGACCGGTGCAAATAAACTATCGTTGACCGAGCGTCAGTTCAAAAACTTCAATGAAGCTAAAAAATCAAATAAAGGCGTCAAACTTAATCTTTCTGCGGGTGCCATCAAAGACGTTGCTAAGACGGGTGGTATATTTCCACTTCTAGCAGCTATACCAGCATTAATAGCAGCTGCAGCCCCAGCTGTTGCAAAAGCAGCTGCGCTAGGTGCTGTTGGAACAGCTGCTGGAATGGCGTTAAAGAAAGCAACCGGACAAGGAATCAAAAAAAAGGGAAGCGGTTTAAGACTACCAGGAACCCCGTATTCGTGGTACGGAAAGGGTCTAAGATTACCAGAGACCCCGTATTCGTGGTACGGAAAGAGTCTAAGACTTCCCGGGACAGTTTACTAATATCACCCATGTCCAATTTTGATTTACTTAATGCTGCTAAACAATTAAAAATAAAAAATTTCAGAGGTGTTTTTATGCGCGATCAATTACCAAAAAAACCAAACAATATTGAAACCGGTATCATTAATCTCGATAAAAACTCTGGCCCAGGCACGCATTGGGTCGGATATGCAATTGATCCACGTGGAATTATTTATTTCGATTCGTATGGATTAGCACCACCAAAAGAATTTTTAGAGTACGTTACCGGCGATATTCCAATCTGGTATTCAACGCTACCAACACAAAAAATAACTGATTCTCCAATATGCGGTCGTGAAACCCTCGCTGTGCTTGATGCTGTATCAAAATCAACAGCACCACCTCATAAAGTCATGCACGCGTTCACTATGCTACGTCATAACACTTAAACAGATATCATAAAAATTTAGTGGTAGATATTTATGGAAGATCTACTCGCAAAGATCAGAAGAAAGTCGATTTATCTAAATATGCAACTCTTGATCAACTCAGAAATGAAATCGATGATTTATTAAATATCACAAGTGTGGATCAAAATGAAGTCCTCGTTTTTCAGGATAAACAAGGACGATTAAAAACGAGTAACATACAACTACTAGATGTACTTGTACGAATTCCCAACGCGGTTGTTAATAATATCGTTACTTTTACTGATCAAGGTAAAATACAGGATTCCGGTAAATCGGTTAACGATTATGTTAAGAAAACTGGTGATGTATTTACCGGTGACATTATTATGTCAAGAAGAAAAATTACATATCTTGGAGATCCAATCGCAGATACAGACGCAGCAACAAAAAATACGTCGATGATCAAGAATCCAAGTACGTGTCAGTGCGCGGTGGTATAATGCGTGCATTTCTCGACATGAATAATAATGGTATTAATAATCTCAGAACACCAGAAACAGATTTCGACGCCGCAACGAAGAAGTACGTCGATGATAAGGAAATTCCAATAATGACTTCGTTAACGACAATCAATGATGGAATTGCTACATTTAGAACTGATTATATTAATCACGTACAAACATTTCTAAATTTTCGTAGAAATGTCAACAGATCTATTAATGACTTTTTTGGAAGTCCACCAGTCGTTGACATAAAACTTACCGACATTAACATGAAAATGAACGATATTGTTAGTGGAATTCCTAATATCATTGAAAAAACGAATCTTATTAAAATTCCTCACAAGCAGATCTTCAACGTAGTATACACAGTAGCATCAGGATTAGGAGTATGGACACTGCAAGATAATAATCTCAAACACACCGCAGAAGTCACTGGTGTATACAGACTGTCCGTATGTAGTAGTGCAAAATTCAGTATATTTACTACATTTCCATGGCGTTATTCAAACGATACTTTTTCTGGAGTTGTATCCGTTATAATAAATAAAGATGCGGAAGAAACATTTCTGCTGGAGGCATCTGATAAAAAATTAACCAGAGCGTTATACTGGTGGTGTTTGGAATTTGTGTGTGAAACTCCTCAATTAGTTATCTAGATAAGTATAATGAATCAAGAGTCATTTATCGATGTTCAACGTCACGGATACGCTCAAGAATGTGAGTGTCAAACCAAACTAAAAAATATCATCGACGATTACACGATAAAGGTAAAAAAAATATCGGCGACGTATGGTTGTTATTGATATAATGGTATACTCGGTTTCTGCTGTTATTGCTGGAACTGGATTATTACTATCAACAATAACGATGACAGCGCCTGCAGTTGTAACAATGATAGTTTCAACGGCAACAACATGCGCAGGTATTTTCGGTATTATCGCTAAGAAAATATCTACGTGTACAAATGATAAACTAAACGAGTACATAATGAAATTGCACACAGCAACAACCGCCTACACTAAATTATGCTCGTATCTTTCCTTGTATCTCAGTGATGGCAAAATATCTGATGAGGAGTTCGTAACGATAATGAAAACCTACGATGAAGCATTCATAATTGCTAGTGACAATAACGGAAAGATGGAGAATTAAATAATAACGATAACAATAATGTCATCGTTAGAATTACTTCAGCAGATCGTAGCTAATACAACGCCATCAAAAACTACTATGATATCATTAAGTTCAACCAATCCTGAATTTAGCGTTAATTTTCCAACCGCAATTCCAGCAAAGGAAATAGCGCTAGCACAATTACGAGTTTATCATAGTTGGCCAAATATTAGCTCAAAACCATTTGGTGGACAACCAGCAAATAATTCACTGGTATTTGCGAATAAGAATAAACCAGATGGAACACCTGATTGGCAGGTTGTTGGAATTACAACGGGCAGTTATCAAATAGACGAGATTAATGATGAGTTCCAACGCAGAATTAAATCTATCACAGGAAAAGAATCCAAAATAGCGATCACTGCTTACGAACCAACACTATCAGCGGTTATTGAAATAAATTCTCCTGATTACCTCGTAGATATTTATCAGAGTTCGATTAGATCCGTGTTAGGATGGCCTGAAGTTGCACCTGTTTATAATGGAGTTTCAGAGCCAACTAAAAATGAATTTAAAACGAGTGAAGAAAAATTCATTAAAAATCCAGAATATCGAGGAAAAAATCCATGGAGATATATATTATTTGGATTTGATCCAAACAACAATACATACTACTTTACCGATTTTGACGGTAAAAGGATCCCCAATATGAATAAAGCACCATTTGATGTTATCCAGACGCCAAGGGCGCGTGATAGAGAGATTGTTAATGAAGAACTTATTAAAGAATTTTTAGATTTTCTTAAACCCGAATACGATAAAACGTTTAATGATTTAAGAAATTTACTTATTTCATTATCACAACATTGCAACGATAACGTAAAGCAGCAAATAATCGAGTCAATAAAACACTTGAATGGTATCTTATTCGATTTATACATCGCCAATCGAAGTATTATAAACATTGCGACAACACTCAATGGAAATCCTTACACAAGTCCAGAACTTAAACAAATATTTCTTGATCATTATAAAATAACAGAAAAAGATTTACAAACATTTATTATACCAGATTTAAATAACGCTGAAATGAAGAAATCATTAAATGATCTTATTGAAGAATATTATCCGGGAGTAATTGAATCGTGGAGAAAATTAGCCCCACCACCGGTTATAATAAAACACAGTAACAACCCTTTTGGTGCCGGACGTCATATATCGCCAGGCATTGTAAACATAACAACAACAATTGCAGTCAATCTGGTATGCGATGTTATTGAAGGTAGCTATTAGGTAGATCTTTCTAAGTCTAGCCAGGCCCAGCAAGGGTACATATTATACAGTTTTAGTCCGTTGGCCCCTCCCGGTTGGTTAATTGTATCAGAGCCAATTAACCCCGTGTACCTGCGAGTTCATAATCCGTTATTATCAAGGATACACTTTAAACTTACAGACCAAAGCAATCGCATTCTGGACACAAGAAATGAAGAACTAAATATAAATTTGTATGTAAAATCATAATGCGTTTTTATCACAATGCGTTATCATAACAAAAAAAAAAAAAAAAAATAAATATCCAGATGTATAGTGCTTGTCTATAATACTGTATTCTTTGTTTACATAAAATCCGCGCACAGTGCGCAATCGAAATCTATTATCTAGAAGGCTGTGGCTGCATATTGATTATTCCATAACGGCTGTGTATATGTGCCGATTACCGCGTAAAGTTATTTTAAAAACATCCGCTATGACTAAATCAATATCCTTGGTTACGGCTTACGCATAGACTCAGTGTTAATGCAGAATTATATATATTTTTTGGAAACTAGAAATATAAAATCCCATTTTACATAGAAAACTGTGGTTTTTGTTACTGTAGTTTTTAGGAAATAGGCTATTGGTAAACATATACTAACGTTTTTAGTATGTATTTATAACAAGGTCCGATAGCTCAATTGATAGCGCGTAGAAACTCTCGTCCTGGCGCCCATGGCTCTAAACCCGAGAAAGACATATGTCTGCGGGAGGCGATTTTAGGCCAAGATTTATAATCTATTGGGGGCCTTGGCCGAGCCCTAGTCTATTTGTGAATAGAAATTAGTATACCTACCCGCGTGTCAACACGTAGTAGGTGTCAGATTTGCACCCTACGGATTTGATATTTGGGGTGGGTGTGCTAGTTTCTATTCACAGGTAAAGAAAAGGCCATCATCTTCATTGTATATATCATAATCACCTTCATTGTATATAACCATTATCTTCATTGTATATAACCATTATCTTCATTGTATATATCATAATCACCTTCATTGTATATAATCATTATCTTCATTGTATATATCATAATCACCTTCATTGTATATAATCATTATCTTCATTGTATATAATCATTATCTTCATTGTATATAATCATTATCTTCATTGTATATATCATAATCACCTTCATTGTATATAATCATTATCTTCATTGTATATAATCATTATCTTCATTGTATATAATCATTATCTTCATTGTATATAATCATTATCTTCATTGTATATATCATAATCATCTTCATTGTATATATCATAATCACCTTCATTGTATATAATCATTATCTTCATTGTATATATCATAATCACCTTCATTGTATATAATCATTATCTTCATTGTATATAATCATTATCTTCATTGTATATAATCATTATCTTCATTGTATATATCATAATCACCTTCATTGTATATAATCATTATCTTCATTGTATATATCATAATCACCTTCATTGTATATAATCATTATCTTCATTGTATATAATCATTATCTTCATTGTATATAATCATTATCTTCATTGTATATATCATAATCATCTTCATTGTATATATCATAATCACCTTCATTGTATATAATCATTATCTTCATTGTATATATCATAATCACCTTCATTGTATATAATCATTATCTTCATTGTATATAATCATTATCTTCATTGTATATAATCATTATCTTCATTGTATATAATCATAATCACCTTCATTGTATATAATCATTATCTTCATTGTATATATCATAATCACCTTCATTGTGTATATCATATCATCATCTTCATTATCATATCACCTTCATTATATCTTCATTGTATATATCATAATCACCTTCATTGTATATATCATAATCACCTTCATTGTATATATCATAATCACCTTCATTGTATATAATCATTATCTTCATTGTATATAATCATTATCTTCATTGTATATAACCATTATCTTCATTGTATATATCATAATCACCTTCATTGTATATAACCATTATCTTCATTGTATATATCATAATCACCTTCATTGTATATAACCATTATCTTCATTGTATATAACCATTATCTTCATTGTATATATCATAATCACCTTCATTGTATATATCATAATCACCTTCATTGTATATATCATAATCACCATTGTATATAACCATTATCTTCATTGTACATAACCATTATCTTCATTCATCAGAATCACCTTCATTGTATATAACCTTCATTATCACCTTCATTGTATCATAATCACCTTCATTGTATATATCATAATCACCTTCATATAACCATTATATCATTGTCATAACCATTATCTTCATTCTATATATCATAATCACCTTCTTCATTGTATATATCATAATCACCTTCATTGTATATAACCATTATCTTCATTGTATATATCATAATCACCTTCATTGTATATAACCATTATCTTCATTGTATATATATCATAATCACCTTCATTGTATATAACCATTATCTTCATTGTATATATCATAATCACCTTCATTGTATATAACATAATCACCTTCATTGTATATAACCATTATCTTCATTGTATATAACCATAATCATAAACCATCTGTATATATTTCATAACCATATATCACACAAAAACAGCTCCCTGACAAAAAAAGTCATGGGGGCTAATATTTGTTTTTATATTAAATAAACACTTATTATATAATGAATTTTGAAAATATCAATGTCATTGTCATTGTTTCTGCGATTAAAAAATTACAACATAACGGTATCAATGTATCTGACAATCTTAATGCTGAAAAGATTCTATGTGATTTTGACTCATTACAACAACGAAAGAACGAGAACAGATTTACGCTATCCGCTGATTATAAATTCATGAAAATTATCCAGCAAGGAATGTTAAAGTCACTGGCAAATGTCACTGATGATCAGGTAAAATTGTTTGTGCCTCTCTCAAACGCTATTGACAAAATCAAGCTAGAATTATCTCATGAATACGAACAGAGAAAGATTATGAACTTTCGTATAAGACAATTAAGAGAGCATTGTGAAAATACGAGTGAAAATACGAGTGAAAATGACAGCGATAATGATGGACCATTGACTGTGATAATAGCTAAACAAAATCCTTGGGAAAACTAACATTCTGCTTAGTATAATGCAACCTACACATATTGACAAGTATGGACAATCAGGATAGCTTTTGACATTAACTCGTATAAACGGATAACTACGATCATTATGCTTGACGGAGCGCTAAATCATTTGGTAATATTAAAAATACGGTAGACTAAACGTATTGAAACCTAATTTTTTGTGCAAATCTTTTGGAAAAGGAAGATTTCTGTATATTTTCTGCCACGTATTGTACCGATTGTGGTACTATGTCAAAATATTTGGCAGCAGAATTAATTGATTCAAAACTAATTTCTTCCCCAGTCTCTGTATTTACGGATTTAATAGCTCTCTTTCTGTATAATTTACACCTTCCTGTGTTTCCGGATTTACAATTTTGACTCTGTGTAGTAACTCGTAAATTGGAAATCGAATTATCAAGCTTATCACCATTGATGTGATCAACTACATATCCATCTTTGATTATTCCAAAATAACACTCGTAGGTAAATATATGCGATAAATATTTATTTTTCCCAGCACTGAATCTAAAATAACCAGTATTATCAATACTACCGACTGTTTTTTTTCAATCTGCAGTTTCTAATCACACCTTCTCGAGACGCTTCATAATTAGTAATGATTGGATGTGACACAAACTCATTTTGTTCCATTTATATATATAATATTTATTTGTCTAAATCATTGTTTTTTGAAAATCTAGCCAGATAATCTTCTTCGGTTTTTATAGGAGAGTCAGCGTTATATTTTTTATCGTAATATCGTTTCAACTCTCTGTATTTTTTACCACCGCATTGCGCACACAGTTGAGTCTTTCCTCGCACTCCAGCACTACACACAATACACGGTTTTGGTCCTAGACTCCCATTTCTGACGCATTGCATATGATAACTACAGTATTCATTCACGCATGTTCTGTTACACGGAGACGTATAACCGATTTTTAACCAGTTGCAGTGATTTGGTTGAATCATATACAAAAGATTAATGTTCAATTAAATATATATTTGCCTTAATTATAATATGGAAGAATTATCCGTGATTGAACCCTACGCAACCAGATTCGATCTTGACAGACTACCCGAGTATAAACTTAGTATTTCGATGCAAGATCTAGCTTTAACGAATGCGGATATAACTAAACGTATCCGTGAGGCCAAGAAGGAATTTCGTGACGATGGTGCAGTTCATGCATGGTCAACATTCAGAGTTGGAAATGTTTCTAATACGATGAATGACAAACGAGGAAGAGTAATCATTAACCACCTTGATAATCAAAAATATTTTATTTTAATAAAATTTATTGTAAATACGGAAGAAGATATTTGGATTATTCGTGACAAGCGCGATCCCGTCCGCGTGCAGTCAGGAAATAATATCTTCTTGAGTAATAAATCTAAACCAGGAATACTAACTGGTATAGATAAACCGTATTATGAGCGATCGTACCCTGTAACTGCGGTTGTCTATGGAATATTTCCGCTGAATAATAAACCTGATGTTGGGGATCTCAAACCGATGAAATTGTCATCACCGTTGACAGCATCAACGAGGATAAATTGCGTAGCTGAGCGAGTTACAGAACACTTTACAAACGCGATAGGTGGTAATGGTTTAACTGATTTAAGACTTAAAAAAATAAATACATGGGCAGAATCGGTTAAACATACCGGAGCGTCTATCAGCGACGTTGCTGAGCTAGAGAAAAAATTAAGATTTCCAATGGCAGTTAAAACGTTAACCGGAGAGATTTTGTACAAACCGAAATATATAAAAAATGGAACTCCGATAGATATTATTGATCATAACGCGCACGCATGGACTGCTGCAGTAACAATATTTCCACGAGATAGAACGGTTAAATTTTATGACGGTGATATCTTTGATTTTATCAAGAATATTAGTAAAACCGATCCTGTTTCTGTTTGGTTATTTCAGAGTTCGGAATATAATCATTACGATCAATTTGTACGACCTAATGGTGATATTTATCGTACAGAATCTCTCCATGAGGAAATGGAACATCTTGCACTGAAATATACCTCTGATGATGTCATAGTTAGACAATTATTGAATAACTGTTTTACTGTTCCGTCAGTCGCTGCTCAATTCGCTCAGGAGAAAAATTCATGGAAAACGACACGATCGGAATTTCTTGAAGATGTCAAGAAAAGTTGTATAGAATATGGGCACGGTGGATTATGGAACACCAAATACAACCATAGTGATGTTATCTCGGTTGATATGGTAGCATGTTATCCTGGGAGTTTTCTTGGATATGGAGAATGTTCTAAATACTTTAAGAGATTCGGACATCCTACACATGACATGACCAGGGTTGCAATAAACGGACCCTTACCAGATTTTGACTTAACAGGATTTGCTCACGTAGAATCATTCGAGTTTAGAGAAGATCTCCATGCGATTACTTATATTTGGTTCGGAAGACATTTTTCAGAGCGATGTTGGGTTCCGATAGTACTATTGCGATATATGCTTGATGCTGGATTTTTAATATCGTTGAGAGTAACTGAAGCGATTATATCGTATAGTTCACAGAAGCAAGTTTGGTTGCCAGAACCTGATGTATTTGATGCTAAACACGATGAGAAACTTGCAAAAGATCTCGGCAGAAAAATAATCGGTAAGTTTACTCAAGGAGGATCACATGATCATAAACGAGCGTGTACAAGATTGATTATGGACGATGCTGAACTCGATTTTATAATCGCTGATACGATGGAGAAAAACACATTTATAATCCGATGTAATGTTTATTTATCAAATGAAACAAAACTAGGTACCATTGTGAGCTATACCGATGGCGAGTCACAGTAGTTTACTCATTTAAGATCTTCGATGCTAGCGTATGTTTCGATAAATCTATTATCGATGATAAACAGATTTCCTCGTTACGCTGTCAGAGTTGCTACGGATTCATTTTATGTACACAAAAAATATAAAGATTTATTAAAACTCGGTAATGGTGAATGGGGGACATGGAGGATAAAACAAGAAAATATACTTAGTTATTCTGAATCTGCCGATGTTGAAATTGCGGAGACATATTACAAAAATAATAATCAAATATCAAAGTCATCTGCACCATCTGTGTATGATCCTGTATCTAGACATAAAACCGTTTATCTTAATGGGTGTGGAGGGTCAGGTAAAACAACTCGTGCGATTAATTTATTTATGAATAATAACTCAGATATAATTGTTTTGACACCTACACATAAACTTGCTAGAGAAATAAAGCAACGAGGAGTAAAATCATGTACATATCACAGTTTCTTTAGATGGTGCGGAGATACATGGACTCCATCGCGGATGGGTGAAAAATATATACCCAGGTATATTATATGGGATGAGATATGCACGGTGTCGTTAGAAACACTAAAAACATTTCTTGATTGTTTGTTATTGAGGAATACTGCTGTGATTATGTGTGGCGATCATGGTCAACCACCACCCTTTGTTGGACAGTCTCCACATGAATGGTTAAAGAATAACGTAGATTATTACGAAGAAATACACGATGACCATAGAGCTATTGATGAACCGCTAAAAGAACTTAAAAGATTAATCAGACTTCAGCCAGATCAAATACAATGCGAGATACTGCGTAAAGTAATTGCAGAAACTTCTATGAATGAATTTTGGACTTTATGGAGGCCTGCTGATTTGATAGTCGCAAGTAGAAAGATAGTTCGTGATGAACTGCAAGAGAAATTATTTACGTTACATAAAGAAAAGTTTTTGGATCTACATGTACCTTTGTGTTATCGCCCAGCAGATACTCGACGACAAAATATTGAAGTTGAAATACCAGGTGTCTTGGTTCCACCAAGGGTACAAAATCTTGTCTTGAATGATATCGTGTTGGTTGCTGTTGATGTTGTTGAGAGCGCGTTGAACATGGATAAATCGCCATGGACATTAGGATACGCTATAACAATTCACTCGTCGCAGGGATTAACTATAACTGATACTAGAATCTGGATTGTAGATGATCGTATTGAATGGTCAAATTTAGTCTATCTCGCCGTATCTCGAGTCAGGAGAATATCGCAACTGCGTAGGGTTATTGTAGATTACGTAATAACTGAAAAAATCACTAACAATGTCGATATCAATAAACAATTAGTCAGCTATAAACAGTGTGACAAAAAAAAAAATAAACGTGACTTTGATCTTGATGCTGAATTTATTATAACACTAAAACAACTACAAAATAATCATTGCGCAAGTTGCAACTGTAATATGTCATGGCAGTGTTTTAATCCAAGACAATTTACCGTAGACAGAATTAATAGTGATCTCGGTCATACACGTGATAATGTGATGCTGACCTGTCTTGAGTGTAATCGACGTCGAGGTTCTGGACGTTTACAAAATTGAGCTTGGTGATAATTGCGTATCCTCAGGAATTACTTGTAATTGTTCACGTACAAATCCACGTTGAGGAGCTGTAGAATCTAGTCTGTATATTGGAGGTCTACCAGTGGATCTAACCACGCTAGAAATTTTATGTGTAGTCACGCTCCAGATAGGATCGGTTGCTCTTTTTTTACCACCTTCAAGTTCGCCAGGTTCATATAAATATCTTACAGTTACATTACCTAATACTGGTTGAGAGAAAGATTCACGGCGTTGTACGTTATAGCTACGGGGTATATATTTTTTTTTATCGCATTAGAAGGTTTCATGGAAGTTGCACGAGTAATTTCATCATTTAACGCAGCTATCACACTCGGTAATCTTGCAACCCATTCAAGAGATCTATCCTTGAGGTCAGTAGATATTTCCTTTGCATATTGGTATCCAAATAACCGCTCAGCAAGTGTTCTATTAAATCGTTCAACGATTGCCTGATCACGATGAATTTCAGTATATCCTCGTCTGATTTTAACGTTATGCTTGTTCATCAACGATGATACTACACCAAGAAATTCTTTACCAGGATCAACTTGTAATAACCGTGGCCATCGTAGACCACCACGTTGATAAATGCGTTCAAACGCAGATGCAACTTCAGATGCTGTCTTTGTTGATAATGGCTCCGCTTCTTTGTATCTACTCGCAACATCAACGACAGTTAACGCGTATCTATACGTGTATTGACGTCTACGTGTTTTAATGGTATCGTGTGGTAAAAACAAAATATCCGCTTGATGAACTTCATTAGGAACGCTAACATCAAAATGCGCATACTGAATTCTTTTAGGTGGACTTAGGAAGATTTGCCATATTGCCTGTCGTGCTAACCATGATGCAGCAACATCACGTGAAACTTTTGCTGCTTCGGCGAGTTTACTAATCGCTGCTTTACCTCTCCAATACCCTCTCGGGGAATAATAAACAGATTCCATTATGATAGTTATATAATTTAATTGCCAGCCCCTAGCACTAGTTTACCTTTCATAGCAGTTTTTACTAGAAAGCTAGCGAGAGATTCTCTGAGAGATTTATTAGGTATAGAATTTAATGCGTGAATCAATTTCACATCTGCGAGATGTCGTTGTTGCAAATCTGGACTTTTATAAGCAACATCATGAATGTGACATGCTTGATCAATCTTATTTACTGGATACTCTCCTGGTTTTGGTTGATCTCGTTCGTCAAGTCGAATATCAAGTCGAGTTCCTGGACCACAATAATTATATCCGGGTATATGTTTCTCACCGGGGTATTTAGCCCATGGAGTTCCTGGTAATTTTCCTAACGAAGCAGCGATATCCCCACCTGTTTTTGATGAAATAAATTTATATTTCTTGGTGCCACATTTCACACACTTACCTGTAAGTGCTCGTCTTTTATTTTTTGTTGTTATTGTCGTTAATTCAGTAGTAGGTGTAGATACTCTGCATCGAACACAATATAGACTCATATTATTTATTATATGGATATAATTGACTTTTCAGCGACACGAAAACAAGAGCCAGTAAAGCACCATCCAGCGTTACCAAATTCTATCAGAATGATTATAATAGGTCCATCTGGAAGTGGAAAAACGCAATTATTACTTAATCTAATAATGAGATGGCTGAAGTGGGATAAATTATATTTGATAGCGCCATCTGTAGATGATCAGCGATGTTACGAAGTACTTAAAGATTTTAATGAAAACGCAAAATTGTTGCATGAAGACAGTGAAGTCATAGACTTTATTACTGATATTGATGAAGCGCCTTCTGTAGATGATCTGGATGGATTCATTAATAACCTCGTGATATACGATGATGTCATGCTGGACAAACAATCCAATCCAGCTCGGATATTTTCACGAGGCCGTCACAAAAACACAGACGTGATTTATGTTACACAGCGTTATACACAAATTCCAAAAGTGATCAGGAATAACTGTAACGTTTTAGTTGTGTTCAACGGAGTTGATAATCATACGCTGCAAAATATTTATTATACTTGGTGTTCTGGGGACATGGACATGAACAAATTTAAAAATTTCTTTTCAAAAGCACAAGCTGCTCCCTTTGGTTTTGTAACAATAAATTTACATGATCCGAGGTCAAGATATCGTAACGGACTTGATACAATTTTTGGATAAAAACCATAGCAGCAGAGAGGGTGAACGACATACGCGTAGTGACCAGATTGTGAAAAAATCAGAAAAAATCTGGTCAATTAGAGAAGTTTTTACTGTTAAAGCAAAAATTTTTTTTTCAGCCTTCGTAGGAACCCTTAAATTTCAAAAATAAGGTCTCTACAAAGTTGTAGAGTCCACCCTCTCTGCTGCTTTTCATGATTTGTAAATTCAGAATTTGCTCTTTTTTTAAGCAAAATTGGCTGTCAACTGGAACTTAACTGTCTAAAACTTGGAGGATTATTTCACATAAACAGTAGGATAGATTTACATGGATCAAAGAGAAAATCAATACAGTGTGCCTCTCGTCAAATCGGTGCATAAGTTGGTTCATATTTATTTCAGTAAAAGAAAAGTGTAAACATATTTCAAAATTAGTCGGTCAACCTTCCGTAAACGTGCAGAGTAGACAAGACATTTTCTTTTTCCTTTTTTTTTTTTTTTTGTCTTTTAAGATCATTTAATTCTTGAAAAGGTGTCTGATTGTATGACGTTTCTGTCTTTCCGTGGTTAGCCATCATCCAATCATCCATCGACTATTCCAATTTCAGTCAGTAAAACTAACGCTGCTATTGACTGGAAAATAAGCTGAGCTTCATGTACTACTTGCAACGCGCCACGTCATCCATGTGATAGAAACGCATCTTTTCCATGCTGAAATTGACATCTTCTGGTACTAGCATTTTATAAAACTGCCTTGATTTCTGTTGAACAACCGCTGAAGCAAAGCCTTTATTAGGGAGACACCATCTGAATTACTAAAGCGAGGTGGTGTAAATGCTTGAAAACAGTTGTCTTATTCTGATTTTTGTATAAAAAGAATAAATATTCCATCCCTTGCTTTACTTGAAACAAATTTATCATGTGATGAATGAAATAAAAAAATACCACAGTCAGAAATAATAATTTAGGCCCATAAAATTAAATGGCCAGTTTTATACAGCACACGTGAATTTAGAACTGAACTAGGTAGTTGTGTACATTTATGTTCAATCTCGTAACATGGCTATCACTGCTTAAGGACTAAACACGTGGTTCACATTTAAGTGTAAATTCAGTGTTTTCTTGTTTGTTTAGTGCGTTTTTGAACAGAAGCTGCTGCTACTGTCTGGAATTTAATTGTCCATACTTCATATGATTACTTTTCATGTTTAGACAGTAAATTGACACTGTTCAAGAGAAGCTCAAGAAAGTCCAGTCAGCATGTAAGTTTTCTAAATGTACAAAATATACAAGAATTATGAAATTAATTTCTATTGTCCATATATATGATCGAAATAAAGATCATTGATTGGTAAAATGGAATTTGATAGTTAATCACTCATGACGTGTCGGTCATTCCATGGGTGGTCTTCACTTATTGGCTGTTCAAATTTCAGTCTGTTCAGCCACTCAAAGGTGGAGATGGCATCGGAATGTAAGCCAAGGCGCGTTGGTGATTTGTTAATTTTTTATTTGCTCCGTCGCGAACCGTTATCGCCGAACGAAAGTGGAATGATTAAGTCTCCACCGCGATGCGTGGGTTTCCGAAAATGCAGGTGAACTGTACTGTAGATAGTGTCATTGTTTATAAATAATGGAATCTGACTTGATTTGGATGTGAAATTTATGAAAGGGGTTTTGAATCACTGGCAGCGGATGCTAACATTGATGATAATTTTCTTTTTCCCACTGCATCAAAATGGTGTTATCACACCCTCGTACATTATGAACTACAGTGATCACCAGCGCCAAATAGAAATAGTTAGGACCACCCTAATTACCAATGACAAACTCGAGGCCAGTTTGGAATGATCACAAATGCACTCGCTCAAGAGCTGACTTCACAACCAGATGCTAAACTTCTCCAAGATTGTTTCTATAATGGTGAATTAGCATTCACCGATGTATCTACCCCAGCTACGTTAACCATCGAATATCTGAAACCAACATTACCTCAGATAACAAAAGAAAGACCTCGTTTGTTATTCAAAGAGGACGCACATGTTCGGGGTCGCAGTTATTAGCAAAGACGATAGCTCGATGCAAAAGGTTCTGGCGTAATCGGTGTTTTTGAATGAAAGGGGTGCCAGACCACCAAAACGCACAATCACCGGAGATTTAAGTATTCCCGAGGCAGAGTTTTTTAATAACTGCATGACAATTGTGCCAGTATAAAAGAATACCTGTTTAGAATTCCTTGTGTGTATTGAACCTGCGCGTGATGTTGAAACCGGACAAAGTCTGCCTGTTGAGCAAATAAAATACGCGATTGTATTATTAATAGAAGAACTACCGGCGTGCAAAAATAATTGATGCGGAATAACAGCTGCGAAATGAAATCACCAAAAGAACCACGCTGATCATGAAATAAAAACGCGAGTGTTTGTTCGTAGATATTATTTTCGGGCTTGCTCTGGCAACGACTGTTGGTCTTGGTGTGACAGGAATCACGACCAAATGAACCATTCTAGGTGCACCAATCGGTTTTATTGTCGAAGCTGTATTGAAAGAAACTGGTATCTCTGGTGGCGCTAGCAAATTAATTTCAATGCGACTGCATTCACGAATACGCACCTATTATGATTTCTTTGTGACCATACAAAGCAGTCTCAATACGATCAGTAAATTGTACCCGGAAGCAATCGACGTTAAAATAATCAGTGCGGCTAGGTTTGAGACAATACTGGCAGAAATAAAAACTCACAGACATTTACGAGCATAAATAAGAAACAGCGAGGATTTACAGACGGAAAAGTCAAATAGCAAATAATATTCACGCACAAAACAGGTTTGCCGATCGAAAATGTTTTTAGCTCGAAGTGTGTGTATTGATCGCTATTGATTTCGTTTCTACAATCACATCAGAATAATATCAAATGGCGTCTTTTACCCTTTTCTGAACCCCAAAATGAATGAAAAGTTCTGTATAAATTTCCAAACATTAAATGTACTTGTCTGCCAAGAACTGTGACGTTCTCAAGATGGCATTGTCCAAAACTTCTTCGAATAACTCACAACAGCTCCAGAATAATATTATAGTCCAAATAATGGGGCACATTCTGTTTCCACTGAATAGTCCAAACAAATGTTTTTGCTCACGAATAATATCTAAATACAACATAAAATACGTCTGTAGACTTACAACAGGAACACAAGAAATGAGGATGACTCCAAAATCGGAATGAATCTGATTTCTTGGTTCTTTCGTTATATACATCTTCTATTGCGACTATATTTCACGTGACGGATCTTACTGCTCATGTTACTATAAAATTATTTGACCCAGCCCAACCAACAGAAAGTTACTGAATTTTTCTAGAACAGGTCAAACTCCATCAGCCATTGAGAAATTAATCCAAAGGCGCCATTAAGTCTTATTCTTAAGATTAGTTTTAGTAATTGAAAACACACTTTAGGATATATTTATAGATCTATTATATTGTATGCTCTTAAGAGACTCAAGTCACGTAGGCAAAATCTAACTAAAGATATTCTGTACAATTTACAACCATGAATAAAAATTACAAAAATTAAATTATGTACCAGGAGTTACAAACTATATACATATACATAACATTGTGATTGATTATATCTTAATAATAATATTTCTTAATATTTCTTGTGTACAATTAAAAGTATCAATCAACAGTTTTTAAGTAAAATGGTTCATGCCAGTGTGATATCAGTTTCTGCCACAATGCCGCACACTGGGGCAACCAATCTCTTAAACAAAATAGTCAATAAAAAGGAATGAATTTGTGTTTGACATTCTTGATATTCTTGTTTCTCCACATCAAAGCTAATAAGTCATATGGAATTCATGCCTTTTACATATATTTCATACAGATTATTTCTTTCTTTCTTCTCTTGAAGTACCTTGCAAATGTATTAATAAATAATATGTAACTGCATTATTATGTACCAAGTAAATGTATTAATAAGTGCCATGTAAATGTATTAAATCGTACCATGAAGCCATTAATAAGTACCATGCAACTGAATTAATTGGTAATATGTAACTATATTTATAAACAACATGTAACTGTATTAATAATTAACATGTAACTGTATTAATAAGTAATATGTAACTGTACTAATAAGTACCATATAATTGTATTAATAAGTACCAAGTAACTGTGTTAATACGTAACTGTGTTTATAGGTACTATGTAAGTGTATTAATATGTAACTGTGTTTGTAAGTACTATGTAACTGTATTGATATGTAACTGTGTTTATAAGTACTATGTAACTGTATTAATAAACACTTTTGGTCAGTTATATAAGCTTATAGTTCTTACAAGTCCGTTACGTCATAATTAGCAGCACATATATAACTATAACATAATCAGACTGTAAATGACCCTACAGAGACCAAATAAACTGGAATGATGGATTGGTACATTTTAATAATTTGAAGTGAAAGTGTGTTGAACATGAGGCTGTGCGAAGTGACTAGGACTTACCAGATATTTCACATAGCTTCATACTGAGGCAATTTAAATGATGTCAATTGGTAAATAGCTCAGTGTTCAATATAATAGAAACAAATTTTCATTTACAAAATATCAAATAATAAAATCTTTAAGCTTTTACTGATATATACAAGAAGTAAGAGTCTACATTTGTGAATTCAATAGTATGCCGATAATTTCAGACTTAAGAGCTTTGTATCCTTCTTTCAAGAGCCGCATCTAAGACTACAGTTATTTTCATCAAGTACCACCTATAAGACTGTAGCAGTAGCCACGGTCAGGTTGCATGACATTCATCAACTTTGATTACGTGTGCAGGCATATTTTTGAGTTGATTGGATTGCCAGAGCAGGCTGCGAAATGCAAGACCGTTTCTGGCAAACACGTTCAGCAGCGTAGGATAAGATTATTTTGAAGGCACTGGCGCAGGTGCCGCCGTCGGGATCCACGAGTTAAATCTGTCACGATAACCAAACCATTTGACGAGAGATTTTTTACCTTTCGTTGCAATGACTTTTTCGATTCTGGACATGTCCTGGTTGGATTTCTGTTATTACTGTTCGTAAAAAGAACAATCTATGGACTAACCTGAGGCATCTTTAAGGATGTACGTGACGGACATCGTTTTCTTTACTGTATCCACCACAAACACTTCCTCTGTCCAGTTGGGTGTGTATCCTTTCTTGGACGTGTCTTTTTTTTTTTTGTATGATGATTCTCACGTGGTTACCCACCTTAAATTTATGCCGAAAAAATAGGCCGTCAGTCAATTACTGTTTTTGATCCCCTCAGACGCTTCCGTGGGTGTCATTTTGATAATTCTGTGTTTTCTACTACGGTTCACGATATCTGGTAAAAAAAAAAATCTAAATGGTAATATCGCCAGTAAATCACATGCGGTTTTTCAGAGTTTTCTTAAACGACTCCACAACTGCAGCTTTGAGCTGATTTTGTGTGCTGTACTAGTCTACATTATTTTCTAAAGCCAGTCTGGGACGGTTTTATTGTAAAATCTCTAACAAATAACGTGCTTCAGCGCAATGACATCCAAGCCGTTATACGACTGATCGTTTTCGTATAGCTATTTTTCCAGGGGGTTCCATGGACCGGTGAACTAGTTTCTTGGTAACGTTCATCGACCTCGAGGCCTGGGAAGCTTTCCGATGAGTTTATGGATGTCTACCGCGCCCCCGAGAATTTGACGTTCACCACATCAGACACAATCTACCACACATTTTCCGCTCTGTTTGAAGATCATCGCAGCTCGTGTCCAGATCGCAATGCCTGTAGTAACACCACTGCACTCTTTTATAAAGAAAAGGCACATTAATTCTCTATAGCTTTAGGAAACGTTGCTGCCGGAGACAGCTTCACGCGGCCGGTCACGGATCTGCGATTCTACACACCTCGCAGAACGATTTGACCATGAGGGGACTAATTTGGTTATCACGGCCACAGGATTTCTGATGCCCCTTTTGGTATACACTTGCGACACTACGAGTTCATGATTGTGATACAACCACTAAAATAACAGGTTATTTTAACAGTGATAAAGTCGATTCCACTGGCAATGTTCCATGGTATCTCTGCTGGATGTAACTGATGCAGTACCAGACACACGTGCTGTCGTCAACATCCTGAATCTGTAACGAATTATACAGAGCGCCACGTTTCCCTGGGACACCGCAGTGTCCTGAACCCGTGTTTAGATATCGGATCACCTCTTCGGGAAGAGGTAGACTAATCGAATCGATATAGTCAAACATGGCGCTGCCGTGGGTCGTACAACAAAGCGACTCGATGAGTTCCAGATCCATCATAATAATTCTGTAGGTTGAATACACAGCTCTCGTGGGGCCTTATTTGATCGGGCAACTGATTGTTTGTCAAAACACCTCTAAAACTTTTGATGCTCGGTGATAACTCTTTCTCCATGTTAAATTTAGATAAGAGCGACTGTGGCGTCTCAGAGACGCTTGTCGTCTGAGTTGTCCACAACGGTAACGAGGCTGACTAAACATTTCTTTTTTGGAAGTACCTTTTCGGGAAGTACCTTTCCTGGCAAGTCCCCTCCCACGTGTAGTTCCAGGAAGCTGGAGTCCTTTTCCAATACCTAACAGAGAGGGAAGTAACAATCCAGCGATAACCGGCCAACAGTGGTGAGATGAATCGTCTTTGCCCGGATAATGCAGCTTAACTTGAACGATACTGGTTGTTTAGAACATGCCGCCAGATCCACGTTTTCCTTTTGGTGCGACAACAGCAATGATGCTACTAGCTTGTAAGACACTTTTTTATAATACAACTTT